>JAOTAV010073561.1:0-13230 GCA_026546445.1 Cyclargus thomasi | reverse complement strand
GCCGGGTTAGTTCCCGAACCGGCGGTAGGCACCGTAGTCTCGACGTTCAGAAAGTGTACTTAAAGTACTGATTTTGATTAAAACTATTTTTATTTGATATTTGAATATTTAGGAAACATGACGCTCTTCCAAGACCGATGGTAGCCTATGTTAATCCACAGTTTCCATCCTATCAACTATGCAAAACATCAAGTTGGTTGCTTACTAAGTTTTATTAAAAATTAAATGTCTAAAAGTAGTTCTTATGTTTTTTGACGGTTACGTTCTATTTACATTAGATGGCGCAGCAGTACGTATACATCGCGCTATCACTTGATATGCCGTGACCATTTAAAGCTGTTCAACTTTCAAATGAAACATTCGTGTCACTTGGCAGTGTTAATTATTAAATTATCTGCTTAATTGCATTTTTACATTTAATATTATGGGGTTGTGCTATAAAGATTTTGGAAAAATCGGCTAAGTGCGATTTGAACTTGCGCAGGGTTCTGTTACGTAATACGAACACATCAAGGGTCCTTCTCAGTATTTTTTTTACTGTGGCGGTACAATAGGGAATATGCATCATTTTAAATTGTTTGTTTAAATAAATTTATTCATATTGAAAAATTATGTCAAATTAGTTTTTTGATAAAATTAAAAATAACACAGTTCATGCCTTTAAAGTAGTCAGTTAGAAAGAGAGATCCGATATTGACTGTGATGTCAAAGTCTATAAGCTGCATACAAAGTTCATACTAAATTACGTTTTGACAGAAAGAGATGGGTAGAAAACTTAAATCGTTAATATCTTACTTATTTCTCAACAGAAATCAGTGATTTTTTGTCATTCTGTAAATCTTTTAGCCTACTATCATAATAATATGCATTGAATAAATTTTATTTTATACGCATATTCCATATTAGCGCCACAGTTCTGCATCGCGTTATCGAAGTTTTCGAAGTGCTTCGGTTTATTTATATTATATACGACAGCTGCAATCAATCACGTGGGTTTCCTCCTAACCTGTAGCTTTACCATGGGTTTGAAGCAATAGTATTTGTCGATACTCGATAGAGACTACGTACATTTTTAGCAAAACTGTACAGCGCCTCTAGCGATCACTTGCGAAACTAAAATTGCCGTAGTAAAAATTTACGTAGTTGCTATTAAGGCATAGCACCTCGCTCCGTCGGAGCATTTTATGGGTCTTCCACTCTTTACTAGTCATTTTCTCTCTCAACTAAAATCCACTTTATTCATTTACGTCTTTATTTATCATCATAAAAATATTTCTAAGTGGGAAATTCTTAAGACGTAAATTCTTTTTTATGAATAGAGGATATCTTTATCCCAATTTATTCTGGGGGTAAATATTTGAAGTGCGGTAAATCAACGCCCACTCGGAGTATCTCGTCAGGCTGCGGACAGGATAAGGCGCGCCGCACACTCGGACGATAAGGCCGTGGACACACTGTTGAATGCCACTAGAAGTTGAGACAGTAGACTCGATGTCCTATACTATATACACACTAATATGAAAAAAATCGACTTGATTTCTGGTCTTGAAATACTATTACATATTTCTATAATTCTCTGCTTCTTTTTTTTTAATAAAATTTAATCACTTGGTAACGAGATCCTTATGCGAAATGAAAGTCTGTGATTGCATTGAGAGTAGATTATAGTTTTTTATAGCCTCTCTACACTATGGATTCAAATACAAATGGTCCGATTTCTACCACAAGGCGACCTCTAGTCAGTCTTGAAAACTGATGTGCAAATTGTTGTTCCCGCAACGCTATCCATTAGTTAATGTTATTTTATGATATTTAGGGGGTAAGCGAGCGGTCGGGTTACCTGATGTAAAGCAACTACCGTCGCCCATGGACACTCGGGATATCCGAAGAGTCGCGAGTGCGTTGCCAGCGTGTATGAGGGAATAGAGAATGGGAATAGCGATAAGGGATTAGGAAAGTTAACTCACTCACTGAAAGAAACACAGTACAACGCCGTTCACGCCAGTTTTCTGTGAGGACGTGGTTTCACTCCGGTCGAGCCGGCCCATTCTTGAAAATTAATACAAAAAGTTTTTAATTTTTAGAAAATTAATTTTATAAAGAAAATAAATATAAAGCAGATTTTCTTTTATTTAGATTACAGTTTAACACAACGATGTTCGCTGGTTAGTTTCACGTTACATTCTACTAACGGAAATTTACGCTTACATAAGGACACACGCACACTCTAGTATAATAAAAATAGCGGGATTCGAACCCGCGACCTCCGGCTTAAGCTACCAACGCGCTTACATACTGAGCCAGTCGAATTTTATAGTAGTATAATTAAATTATCGTCTGTCTATGTCGATAGTAATGAATGTTTCGAGAGGCCCTGTTTCACCGCTTACTATTTTGACATTTTGCATACAAAATCTGCCAAATAAAGTTGTATCTGTCAAATAATATAATCTATAAGCGGTAAAACAGACCCTAAATGAAGTCACATTGAAGTCTCCCGACTTAACAGATTTATTTTGTATCGTAAGTTTTGAAATCTTCTATAATTATTATTATATTATTCTTATAATTCTGTGAAACCGCGCTTAAGCGCTATTCTGCTCCCAGTCGCTTTGGTCCCACGATTTTTACTTTTGTGCGATTGTGAGCTTTAACTCATTAAGTTAAGTCTTATTTTTCAATACACTTGATTTAGATTTAAGTTGTTTCGTATCAGATAGTCTTGGTGGTCCATTATTTTATACAATTTTGAAGGGATCTGTGCATCTAATTAATATTTGATCGAAGTTTGGAATAGTTTATACAGTTAAACATTTTTGGGAGCACGCGATTGAAAGGCATAGTTCCAAATAAAAATTATAGTAAATAATTTTACTTAGCTTTTTGTGAATAGTAATCTAAAGCTTTTTCCCGACTGCGCCAGAAGAAGGGTTATGTTTTTATGAGGTATCGTTAGATTCGTCCTGACAGCGCAAGTGACACTGGATATATAAAAAAAATAAAAAGTCAAAATGGCGGATTTTGAAATCTAAATTGTGAGGTTCCAAAATTTTTTTCCGCCTATTTAGGTCGATTAGGGTATCAAAATGAAGGGCTTTAAATAGCCATTCTAGAAATATGCATAACATGAAGTTTAAATTGCAATGGTTCCTATAGTCGGGTTTTCTGTATTTGGACATAAAGCTAAATTTTTTTAGTCAAAATATTTTTTCCGGTCCCACACCATGCATTTAAACAAAAATCATCTGTTTACAAAATATGCTTATTCCACTCGTGTCCTCAACAGTTATATCTTAAAATACTAATTTGTAAGGAGAATTTTCGTGATTTGCACGAGTATAATGCGAAGTGTGCGCCCGTACTTATTGGTGGAACAAATTACACAGTCAACGGGACTCCGCTGAAAAATCTCTACGAATTTATTTTCGCTCGTCCCCTCCGCGACCGCGCCTCGGCCTTTACAAACGAGCTGGACTGTAGCCTGATTTCATGAGTTTGCATCATCATGAAAGATTTTCAAAATTTTATCTAACGAAAATTTTATGGCTACAACGACTGCAAGTGTATTTGTAAATATCCTTTTATTTCTTTACTAGGGTTTGCCTCTGGCTTCGCTCGCATAGAATTCGAAAATCCTATAAAAATATGAATGTTTATGGTACTTAAAGAAGCCTATGCTACTGATTATAGCAAAATCAAGTCGGTTGATTGATTTGTTTAGGCGTATAACACATTGCCTTTTTTCTGATATTTATGGGGTAAGCGAGCAGACGGGTTATCTGATGGAATCCAACTGCCGTCGCCCATGGACAAAAGCGACATCCAAGGAGTCGCAAGTGCGTTGCCGGCCATTTACGAGGGAATAGGGAATGGGAATAGGAATAGGGGACGAGGAAAGTTGGGCCACCCGTAATCTCACTCACTGAACGAAACAAAGCATAACGCCGTTTCATGCCAGTTTTCTGTGAGGCCGTGATATCACTTCGGTAGAGCTATCCCATTCTCAACAGAGACACGCTCAACGTAAGTTGTGCTTTACTATAATGATAATATTCTTTGTAATGAAGCTCTCGCCAAACCTGCGCGTCTGCAATGCGAGACGCGGGTCTCGGTGCGGGAGCGTCTGCAATGACGGACGCGGGACACGGTGCGGAAGCGTCTGCAATGCGAGACGCGGGACACGGTGCGGAAGCGTCTGCAAAGCGAGACGCGGGACACGGTGCGGAAGCGTCTGCAATGCGAGACGCGGGACACGATGCGGGAGCATCTGCAATGCTTGACTTGACGTGCGCACCTGCACGACTGCGGTGCATATTTTGTTAGAATTTTGAGTAGGTATTTGAGTTGAGAAGCGGTTTATTGTGTGGTCAATTGACTATATTAAAGTCATACATTGCCCTAGCAGAATGATAGTATAGCTAGCTTGCTGCTTATAGCAGACTGAGTTTTAGCCAATTTTGACATCACACAATATTAAGTACATTTTTTTCGGTTAATGTATAATTTTGTATGAGTTATGTGGCGACAAAATAAAAATATTCTTGTAAGGTGTAAGGTAGCTTTCTTATTTGCACATGCCTCTGACACTAGACGCGTGTGACCCGTTTCACTGACGCAGCTGTCCCGCATTGTGGTCGCGTAGTTGTGCAAGGCGCCATTCATTCATTCATTCATTCATATTTCATTCATATTTCTTTATTGCTAGAATGAAGTTACAGGGTTGGTCTTTGATTATAACATGTGTCCGTCGCGCGGCAGACGCTCCCGTATCGCTGTCGCATTGGTCGCACAGGTTGGACCGAAGCTTTTTTATTATGTCCTCCAAAAAACAAAACAAAGAACATAGATATAACCGATTATGCACGTCGAGAATTTTAATTAAATTTTTGCATTTTCTGAAATGTCTCCAGATAAGGACGACCGTTTTAGCCTTTTGTGAAAATAAATGCAAGGTTCAAACAGGCCTCTGTAGACCTATTATGAGAATAAATTTTAAGCAATATAATCATTTTAAAAATTAAACAAGTTTCCATAGCAATCTTTAAAAGTTGATAAGCTTCTATAAGCATCATAAAATCATAAATATTTTAGAATGATTATTAATTTAGAACCGTGATGTTTTTAAACGAAAAGTAGACGAAGAGTTCTTTCTTTCAATCATCTTTCAACCAAACCTATGCCAAAAATCAGTCAATTGGATGCTTCGTAAACGCGTGAAAGAAGAACAAACAAACACACAAACACACAAACACACAAACACACTTTACACATACCTTTTATAACATTAATATGGAGTATGGATTGAATGTTTAGCATTAAGAATCCCAATTTTCTGTCAAAGGGAGGCTTATGTCATAAAAATGAATTTACGTTTAATTTATTAAATTCATAATGTGGTTTAGTATAAAAACGGCCAAGTGCGTGTTGGACCTAGCACGAAAGGTTCTGAACCAGTAGAAAACAAAAAAATAAAAAAATGTTTTTCAAAAACTTAAACAGTTTTAACAGGTCTTGTTGCATCAAACGCACTTCTGCGCCATCTAGTATCAAAAGGAAGAAACTGGCCAAATACACGTTTATTGTATGACAGCCCACCTTTAATATTTAATTTATTTTGTTTTGAGTATTTATTATTATAACGACAACAAAAATACATTTATGTATACATTTATTATGCTAAAATTTTAACACAATAGCTATTACCGTTCTTGAGATACAACCTGGAGACATACAAACGGACAGACATCGAAGCCTTAGTAATAGAGTACCGTTTTTATCTTTTGAGTACAGAATCCTAAAGAACACTATAACACAATATATATTTCCACAAATATTCTACAAATTAGCATTAACTTTTGCCATTTCAATGGATCCTAATAAAATAACTGGAGTGGAAACATTTTTTTACAACTCGCGGAGAAAAGCAAAGATATTTCCCGAGAAAATGGAAACTCCACAAAAATATGCTTCTATTTTATTAATTTTGTGTTTCTTATTATCTCCGAATACATTTGTGACGATGTAAAATGTGTAATTGGGTTTGAAAATTGTAAGAATTCTAACATAATATCGGGCATCTTCGGACCATTAACCTTTATTTTTTGGCTAGCCTAGCTTTAAAGGTAAGGAAATTATTTTAAAATAAATCTTCAAATAAAAATAAGTGTCATTAAGTTTATTGTTTGTTATAACAAAATATAATGATATTAGAAAAGTATTCTTACATTTGTTTAGTATCTGATGGAACGGCAGTGGCATCGCCAAGTCGAGAGCGACGCAACCACTGCCTTACCATCTTTACAGGAACCATTTCGTCGAATTTTCAGCCCCCTATTAGAGAACTTTTGGCGAATACCAAAAATCTGTTAAAAACCACCGTCACCGTCTAATAAGCTTCCAACACATATTTGAATTCCAAAGTAGCTGAAGGCGGATCCCTTTGAAAATTGGTTCCGTACCGTTGGAAAAATAAACAAAGATTGTGCCAAAAATAACCTTTCTACAACAAAAGAGAAATCTCACAAAAAACATTCTGTAAAACAGGCCAAGTCACGATTGAGCTGCTAGTTTCTCTCTAAAAAGTAATAAAATCCGGACAAGGGCGTGCCAAGTCAAAGGTTCCTTACTGCCATTTGCTTACTATTAAAATACATGTTATATAAGAGAGAATCAAGCAGCTCAATCGAGACTTGGCCTGTTTTTTACAAAATGTTTTTGGTAGGTTGAACTATAAAATGTAAGATTGCTTTTCTCTAACGTAACTCTGATATGTTACTTAATGCCTAGAAGTAATATATCAGCGTTACTACATTGACTAGGATCTCTATAAGGGAGGCCCATACTTAGTTTTGATACACCCTATACAAGTTCAAGATTACTTATCTCAGAAGAATCTCCTTTATTTACGTTAACAATCCGCACAACTTTAAAACTTTTGTAATAAAACGTAGTTGTGAAGTAATAAACAATGTATCTTTATAAACACAACTAAACTTGTAACGTATTATGCTACATAATATCGGACAAATTGGGTACACCTAGGGTACACCTTGTATGACGCCGATAGCGCTGCAGCGCTTTAGGTTCGTACATACTATGTCGGGTCACAGCGCAGTGTTGCAAGTCCGCAAAGTCCTCTCAGCGCATCGCTGAGGGGCGTGGACGTGGTTCGATCTGCAACGTACAAAATACACTACGTAATAAGGAATATGCTACATTTTAGTCTTAATTTAAATAAATCTAACATTATTGAAAAACGATATAATCCAATTAGTTATTTGATAACAGAAAACAACAAATTTATAGGCCTTTAAAGTAGTCAGTACGAAAAAAGATCCGATATTGATTGTGACGTCAAAGTCCATAAGACACATACAAAGTTTACATTTTGAGATAATATCTCACTTATTTTTCGACAGAATTCAGAGATTTTTTTGTCATTCTGTAGATCTTTTAGCCCACTATCTTAGTCATTTGCATTCAATAAATTTTATTTTATACGCATCTTCCCTATTCCGTATATCTTACCCTTCCATACTTATTTCTTATATACTTACTAATCCCTTTAAATCTGTCTTGGGAGAGCTATACTTTGGCGGGAACGAGCCAGTTACGAAATATGCCACGGTAACTCATATTCCGATGATGCGAGTGTCCATGGGCGATACTAGTACTTCCTTCCAGGTGTACCGTTTGTTCGTTTCGCTCCCAATTTCTTAAATGAAGGGGTTTCGATTTTTGGCATTTTGGCTATGAAACCCTAAAAATTATGCAATAGCGTGAACCAGACTGGCATAGAAAAACAAAAGTGCTATTATTTCACATTCTAGTTGCGACTCGAAGCGCTGCGGCTAGTTACAATGTGCGCTATTTTAATGGGGTTTAGTGGCCAACGTACCACTTGGCCAGCGCAGCGGTTAGTAGCGCTGGCAGCGCTTTATTGCGATCAGCCTCGCTTTCATTACACAACGTGTGGCTATTTATTTGGCGTTAAATTTCACTTCCAGCTACATAATACTGGAGGCAAATGGGGATTTTTAGATGCAAAACTGTTATGTAAACAAATTAGTGCTTTCGCTGTTTCGAAATAGGGGTAACCCAGTTGATTCTAATCGATTTCGGTTGCGGCAGACAGTGTCATTGATACCAGACCAGATAAAAACGCCATAGGAACGAGAACGGAAGATACGTACAGAAAAAATAGCTTTTATGAAATTACAAAAGTCTGGCTGCTCCTACATATCGATGTCCTATCGATCATTTTTGGCGGAAGGGATCATTAGTCCCCTGTCAAAAAGTTTGTTATGCATAATAAGTATGGATGTATGTATAATTGTTTAGCATGCCCTGCAGCTTAAACGGCTTGATGGATTATAACTTATGAGGTATCGTTAGATTCGTCTTGATAGCGCAGGTGACATTAAAAAATAAAAATGGATTTTGAAGTCATCAATTTGTGAGGTATCAAAAACTTTTTTTCGCTCATTTAGGTCGAGTTGGGTATAAAAATGATGGGCTTTAAAAATCCATTCTAGAAACATATATAAATTGACTAGCTAACAAGGCAAATGTTGTTTTGCCAAAAAAAAATAGGGTTGCACTAACATATAGATACCGGATAAGCACAAAAATTTCATCAAACCGTTGTAGCCTAGGAGTATGGCAACGAAAACTCTGACACGAGAATTTTGTATATTAGATGTTTAAATTGCAATGGTTCCTGTATTTCGGGATTTCCATTTTTGGACATTTAACTTCCTTACACCAGTTTGCTATCCTATCCTGGTTTTTAATTTTTTTTTTGTTACGAATCAGTTATGGCCGTTAACGATTCTCATATCATTGATAACAATGGTTCAACATTATACGAGGCTTTACCTCATTATATATTTGATCACAAAACTACAATAGAGAACCAACTCGATAAACTAAACTATAATAGTTCTGGGAAACATGATAAATTACTTCATGGAAGTTCAGCCGGCATCCGTCTCCCACAACTCTTGTACAATTTGTTTACGAAAACTTCGCGGGAGCGAAATTTCTCGAGTATTAAAAGTGCAACAAGAATATAAAATGATTACACAAGCATTCTCAGCTATACCGCAGGGGTGTTAGGGGGTTTCATACTGATAGCGGGAACCGCGCTGGTTGTAGATGGTAGAATTCAGAAGTGCGAAGATGATTTTTGGGAGCTTGGTCGAATCCAAACCCTTCTAAATCTAAGCACATACAAGCTTAAGTTCTAATAATTCGGACCAGGTCCGAAAAGATCGAAATTGCTTTGTCGTGGGAGAGCCATGCTTCGGTACGAATAGGCCGGCTCGACCGGAGCGATACCACGGCCTCACAGAAAACTGGCGTGAAACGGTATTGTGCTTCGTTCAGTAAGTTAACCGGTGGTCCTATTTCCTTAATCCCCTATCCCTATTCTCATTCCCTATTCCCTCATAAAGGCCGGCAACGCGTTGTCACGAGTGTCCATGGGCGACGGCAGTGGTTTTACATCAAGTAAAAAAAACTGAAAAAAACTGAACGTGCAGGGGCCTTGAGAAACAAATTCTAACATGACTTGCGAAGTTTCTATGAGACTCAACCTGATCGAACAATAGAGGATTCTTGGGCAGCTCTTTTATATAATGTGGATTCCGCTGCATGAAAGCAAAATTCTTCCTCATATCGTATCAGATACCTAATTCAAACGCACTGTAGAGAATTTATATTTGTTTACAATCAGCCAACAATTGTATCGTATAAGAGAAGTTTTTATTTTCGTGGCATGTCATGTCAAAGATTATAATGAAAACATAGAATGATGGCAAGAAAAACTGTCCCATTATTTTTTCTTCGACATCACCGAATCAACAATAAAATTGGGTGTTATTTTTAATAATATTATTTATAATGTAATGACTTTTTATCTTTTTCATGTACGCGTTCGTATTTTTTTTATTTTTTGTTTTTTATATTTAATTTTTTAAATAGTTTTAATTATTTTATTAACTTTTAAAAGCTCTTATTTTATAGCGAGATGTAATAACATATTATGTAAAGTACAACTAAATCCTATATTTTTATTCCGATGTATTTAATTGACAATGAATTATTGTAACTTTGGTTGGTCGTTAATAGTGAATAAATAAATAAATTCGCATACCATTAGTATAAAACCGCACGGGAGTGTGCTTTTCGCCTTAGCCTCAGAAAAGTCTTAAGTCCACAGAAACTGCAAGCCGGAGTTCGCTACAATTCCCCCTAACGAGCTCCCCTCCTAATTAACTATTTGTTTCGGAGTCAAAGAGTCCTCATTTTTTTGATTAGCGCAAGTTTTGAGCTGAGGTGTTTTAATGCCGAGCAACTTGCCTATTTAACTCTGCAGTTTCAGCTTGCTTTGTTTAAATGCTCATTTCGTGAAACGAGTAAAACAAGCTTTCGGTAAATCAAACTGTGACTGAGTGGGTTACAGCCCAGGAACCTTGTTGTCAAAAGTTTTTGTGATATTTCATCCTGTTTCGGTTTGCCTTTCTCGAGATATTGTGTTGTAATGCAGTGGCGACACGTAAACGTTTTATAAATTTTGCCCGCATCTTGAATAGGGAAGATGCTTGTAAAACAAAATTTGTTGAATGCAAATTATTATGATAGTGGGCTAAAAGATATACGGAACCACAAAAAATCACTGAATTCTGTTGAGAAATAAGTGAGATATTAGCGATTTAAGTTTCTACCCATCTCTTTCTCTCAAAACGTAATTTATTTAGTATGAACTTTGTATGTAGCTTATGGACTTTCTAACTGACTACTTCAAAGACTTGTAGCTTTGTCGTTTCCAATAAAACAAAAAACTGATTGGACTACATCGTTTTTCAGTAATGAACAATTTATTTTAATGAGTAAAAAAAAATCATGCATATTCCCTATTGTATAAAGCCGTTTGTTCATCGCCAGATGTCAACCGTCAACGAGATTTTTTTGGACCCTCATGCCGTTTGTCCACCAACACCGTCAACCGAGAACGAGATTATTTCCGCAAGATTCATTATGAAACTATACAGTGTGAAACTTAAATTTCTAACTACAATGCTCTATCGTCAATGTCTTCGCCGTCACTAGTGATGTAGAGTAAAATGAAACCTGTAGCCTTTGTCATAAAGTAGCATTTTATCTGTACGAAATAACCTCGTTCTCGGTTGACGGTGGCGATGGACAAACGACCTTAAAATGCCACCTTATGATCTTGTCGACAGTCGCCGATCTGTAGTGGCGTAGCGAGCAAAATGAAACTAAAAGTCGTAAAGTCGCATTTTATCGGATCGAAATATTTGCCGTTGACCGTTGACGCGAACGGCGTCCGCTGGACAAACGGCGGAAAATTTTAAAATCGCGTTTATATTATTATGAGATCATGTTTTTCCAAGTCAAAAATTAGCCTAGTATAAAATTTCAGGCCTGGCGAAACAACGCATTGAATATGAAGGAAAAAACGTGGGTTCGTAGAGAAAACGCATGTTTGTAACTTCGCTAATTTAAGTACTATTCCGTTACTCGACAGACGAATTGACGACTTCATTGGCAGCTCCTTTGATAGTATTTCCTTAGAAACGTTTGACCAACCAAAGATATTGACTATTTGAACAACTTTGAGGCGCTTCACTGGACTTATATTAAGGTACGTTTATACTTTACCGCTGTATTGTAATTAATAAATAGATAAAATATATTTTCTTACCACAATTTACAATGCTTACATAATTTTAAACTAAAAAATATGATTATAAACATAGATTGTTGTGGGAGACTGGTGTCTAAACTGGGCAAAATATTCAGTTTATAAGCCAAATGCCTCTTTATTATGAACACGAGTGTCTGCAGTTGGAAAAGTAATTGAGATACGATAATTAGGGCCTGTTTCACCGCTCATTTATAAAATTTCTGTTAAATTATCCACAACTTCTTTTACAGATTCTCCATACATCTGTCAAATAAAGTTGTGGATAGACTATCTGTAAGCAGTGTAACAGGCTAGAGGTTAGAGTCGCATGATACGCTGTGTGTCCAAGTGTCTAGTGTAGTGTAGTGTAAGCAAGACATTAGTGTCTGACATATAATATTATGTTAGAATTTTTGCCGTAGTCTTACGCCGTTTGTCCATCAACACCGTCAACTGGGAAAGAGATTATTTCGGCCAAATAAAATGCAACTCTCTGACATAGACTACAAGTTTCATTTTCCTCTACGCCTTTAATGACGGCGAAGACATTACCGATCGAGCTATGTCGCTAGAAACTGAAACTTATAGCCTACATCATAAAGTTGCATTTACATAAGTTTGTCGTCGCCAACATAAATGGCGTAGAGGAACATGTAACCTATAGTGTATGTCATAAAGTTGCATTTCATCGGGCCGCAATATTCTCGTTCTCGGTTGACGGTGTTGGTGGACAAACGGCCTAAACACAGCTTTATAGATCGAAGCCGTTTCTCGAAAGCCAAACGGTTGGAAATTTCCAGGAATTTCCCTCCGCCGGATCTATAGAGTTGGTTTGTCAGTCGTACTTCAGTTTGTCGACGAACATTTTGTGATGCTTCAGTTACAAAGACCTCTATTGTAAGGTTTTTTTTCGAGTAATATTATTTATTCGGCCTTATGGAAAATGTATATAATTTTCCTTTTTACTAGTATAATTGGTACGGGTTTTTTTTTCATAAAAATTAAGGGGGCAAGCGAGCAGATGGGTAACCTGATGGAAAGCATTTGCCGTCGCCTATAGACACTCGTGACATCCGTAGAGTCGCAAGTGCGTTGCCGGTCTTTATGAGGGAATAGGGAATGGAAATAGGGATAGGGCGATTAGGAAAGTCGGGCCGCCGATAAACTCACTCATTGAACGATATACAGCACAACGCCGTTTCACGCCAGTTCTGTGAGGCCGTGGTATCACTCCGGTCAAGCCGGCCCATTGGGCTCTCCCACGGAAATTAACGCCTCCACCGGGGTTCGAACCTGCATCCTCTCGAGCGCGAACCAAAGGTTAAACCCACGGACGCTCCTCAAACTTACATTCGTTTTAAACATTCTATACTTAATTATTAACGTGGTCAGAAATGTCTATGTATTTCAGTCTGTGAATTTAAACAGCGTTTAAAACTATTACAGGGGGGTTATTATGATCTCTTATTCCCAGCCAAGTTCCAGCCAGTCAGCAGTCACGTGACACTAAATACGTGAAG
>JAOTAV010073550.1:0-13231 GCA_026546445.1 Cyclargus thomasi | reverse complement strand
TATGCGGTATTTTGGCGCTGATGGCAGTGACGAGCGGGAAAGGAACTAATGAGTTTTACATAACACACACTCTTTTATAGTTAACCTATGAAGTTCAACCACTTGTTTACTAAGCTATACAGAGTGTAACCAAAGTATGTCATAAAAATTTTGGGATCGTATCTGTCCCTGTCACTGTGGAAGTAGCAGCGCTGGAAACGAAAAAATTTTGTGATTTGTATGGGCAAACTCACATCGCTGAGGCGCTTAGTCATAGTCATAGCCTTCCTCAATAAATGGACTAACGAACACAAAACTAATTTTTCAATTCCAGCCAGTAGTTCCTGAGATTAGCGTGTTCAAACAAACTCCTCGGCTATTATTAGCCTAGTCTGCGCGCAGTAAACAAAAACATATTTTGTAATTACGTGTGAGGGCGAAAGTCCTAACTGTACAACCTTGTCCTGTCAGACCTATCATGCACAGAATCCAGCGAATGTAATTAATTTCAGCGGCCAAATTAATCTTATCGTTGTTATTAACCACGCTGTTCCCAGCAGATGGACGTTAGCACTGTTTCTTACTATTGTACTAAAACAAACATTAATTACGTCTCTGAAGAAAATCTAGAAAATTATTTACGGCCAATAAATATTTAGACCTCTTTATTATATTTCTACTGTCACATCTCATGACCTCTCTCGATTAGGGTATAGAACTGGAAAATTCCGGTAAAATCCTTTCTTCTTTGTAGTTCTTTCTAGTCCTTTGCAGCGGCAAAAGAACCGGTATTTTAAATACAAGTACGGGGATTTTCGGTACTTTTGGGATTTATTTAAATACAATTACATTATGACAGCTGACAGCACTGACGCTACTAGAGAGCGGTGGAGAAGCGATGGTTTTTTTTATCACACAGCCCCACCCGTGGCTGAATTTTTTTTTCAATGTCCAATAGGAATTAATGTCACTCATTGATACAAATTACATGAAAATTAAAATAATTTCAGATGTGATCTAGTAATTTTATTAATATACTTCTGATAGTTTTAATGTCATAATTAGATACTAAATGAGTGATTTCTTTTATATTGTTGCATAGATTTATTGGTGTTTTTATTGCTATAACTTATCAGGATTATTTTAAGATTCTAATTTGTACTTTTACTCTTCAGACTTTTTATTATTTAAATTTATCGATAAATAAGTATCATATCATACAAATAATCGAAAAAGAAAAAGTACCAAAAATCCCGATAATTTCCGGTTATAGTCTCTTACCGAAAATACCGGTTCCTTAAAAAATAACTTAATAGGTCCCTAACTTAAGAACTGACTAAGACGAACTCTCGTAGAAAAATTTATAGAAACTTTAACACCGATTTCACGTTAGCCACCCATTTCACATTGTCACGTAGAATTTCAAAATTGCTTAAACATATATCTATTTATTTTTAATCAGTAGCTCAGAAATAAAATGTCCATGTCTTTAACTGAACAAATGACGAACTTTCATACAAACTTTCAACCCCTAATTATAAGAATAAAAGAAAAATTAAAAGGAAGAATTTTTAAAATTCCTTTCTTAGCGGATGTCTACCCAATATTATATAACTAACATCGGCGATTATAAATTATCTGCCTTATACGATAAAGATTTTTTGGGGTAAGGAAAACTCATAAAGGCCACTTTTTTGGGGTCCTAAGTGGGTACAATCAAAATTAATCTACCATATCTTTATTGCTACCCTTTATAGTGTCACAGCTAAACATATAACTCGAAATAAAAGATCGTAACGATACGTTTAGCGAAAGTAATAAAACGAACATATTGCGGTGACGTCACACAATCATAATACAATTTTATCTCCATTCCTTGGAATACAAAGATTTATATACTTAGATACGCTAGAAATTATAGAACCGAATAAAAAAGCATTGTAATTTATTCGTACCTTTTTCGATATAAGAAATAATATATAATATTAAAAAAAATAAAGCAGGCTAGCCACTGCTCTATATTATTTGTGATGTTAATCGGCATAATGATCGCACAAGCATCCCCACAATAGGCTAGTTGCTCTTAAGGATAAATAATTATAAAAGAGTTATGATAGTTTTATTAAATAATGAGCTAAATATATTGATTGTCGTTCATATCATTACGATATCAGTTTATAATTTTAATTTTAAAATTATCCTTTTTTAATTTGTATATCACGTTATCCGAAACGCTGACCGCTATGATGGAGTCTGTGACGTCATTAAATCCAAAACATATGTTCTTTTTTTAAAACCTCTTTTGAATTCAATGAACAGAAAAGTAAATATAAAAGTAAAAACATCATGGCGGACGTTTTCACTGGCATATACATTTATAAAGTTATGTGTTTGACTTTTTAGCAAGGCTATTTTAAGGAAATAAAATAATCACTGAAAAGGTTAGAAATAAATTGACCAACTTTTGCAAAAAGTATGAAATACCAATGTTTGTAATACTTTAGCAACGAGTTTATATAGGACACATCTATCATTATAGATCTCAGTCGCTAGTTATAAGACTAAAGTCATTTGTCTTCTGCAACGATCTGAAAAACTTTATAGGGTGAAACCTTCGAACATATTTTATGTTATGACAATAAAACTAGCAGTCTGATTTCTTGGTTGTAGGGTTTTACACCGTAAAGTTCCTTGTGGGCGTTCATGAGAGGGTTGAGGGCTCAGAACCCCATTAATTTTTTAATGATATTAAGGGGGCTAGCGAGCAGACGGATTACCTGATGGAAAGCAACTGCTACTCGTAACATCCGACATAACAAGTCAACAACACAAACAAGTCGCTAGTGCGTTGCAGGCCTTTATGAGCCACCGGTAAACTCACTCACTGAACGAAACAGCACAATGCCGTTTCACGCCAGTTTTCTGTGGGGCCGTGGTATTACTCCGGTCGAGCAGGCCCATTCGTGTCGAATCATCAGTTATCATATATCCATCTTACCTTTCAGAAAGAAAAAATAGGCGTACACAGCCAATTTTACTGTATTTTTTTTTATTTACTGGCGTTATTTAGTAAGTTAAATATCATTTGCCAGCAACTAAGTATAATTTCGAATATAAAATTAAATTTGTATTTCTTCCGAAGTAAACGTTCAATTAAATGAAAATTTGATTCGGGAATACATTTCACGTCGACTATCTATACATATAATAAAACAGTAAAGTTGGAGTGTCTGTACATTTAATATTTCTACAAAATAATTAATGTGGGAGTGCTAAGGAACAGTAATACCATAGACAAATTATTTTATATAATTTCTCTATGGTAATACATATCGATTAAAAAGTTGTCTGTTTATCTGTTTGTACGCGTTATCCTCTTTTTGTTTAATAGCTATTAGGTCTGAATCTGGATCCCGGAAAAATGTACGAATCCCGCGTGATATACAAATTTCTGCGCAACAAAGTTGCGGGCACCAACTAGTAGAAAATATGTGTGAATTTAAACGCGGAAATCTTTCCACCATGTTGACTCTCAAGTCTGAGAGTCAATCTCAAGCCTCCACTTTTGCCGAGAACCATTTTGATACATAATTTTAATGTTTTTGCCGTATTCTTGAATGAAATTCGTTCCCACAGAGTAGGTTGAGCTTGGAGACCATCCATCAATGTACGCCACACTTAAAGCGGTCAACAAAGTGTGACTTAAGGTGTCATAATGGGTCACTTTTGTAATTTCACATGAAAAAATAGATCTCTTTCGGAAATATTAAGATGGTTTTAATTTTTACGAGTTCTTGGTTGGATGGTTGGTGAAAACACTTATTATTCACTTATTACGTGATTAGAGATTATAAAACAAGCCTAGCCTTTGTGTTTTCATAAACAGTATTTTCCTTTGTTCTTAACTTTAGCACTTTTTTAGTTTAATCCAAGTTGAAAAATAATATTCATAGACTTAAAATTTTAGCTTATTATTTCTCATTGTTTAAGCGACAAGATAATATTTCGTGTGCTTTTGTCTTATCATAAAGAAACTTTAATAATAATAAACCATGGAGTTTTGGAGGGGAACACAAAATAGCACGTTTCTTGAATTTGTATCACTTGTCCACACTTGTGCATAACAACGTTCATTCTTCACATCATAGGAAACGTCATTTCTTTTTTTTTTACAAGATGAGGGGGCAAATGAGCAAACGGCTGACTTGATGGTAATCCTTAGGTCTGATTCCTATAGTCACTCGCAATATCAGACGAGTGGCAGGTGCGTAACTAGATTTAATTACAGGTATTGTTTTGCTTTTATTATAATATTTTGCTATGTACCTATATCAATGTTAAAAATTGTTCCAGGTCGATTACTACGAATGGGCTATACGGAGGCTAAGAATTTTATAAAAACAAATAGGCTACATTTCCCTGAATTATTGCTAGGGGAACTTTTAAAAGGTCGAATATAGTACATTCGGTACGTTGGAATAAGAAAAAAAATATTACTCTGCATATTTTTATTTAAGTTATAAATAATAACAAAAACATTGGTAAATAATGTAACTAATAAAAATATCTACTACCTTTAATCTTAACTGTCTTAACGAAGATTAAAGTAATTTTTAATTTTAATAAAAAGACGTTTGATGAATGCTGCCTAAGCTCTCTACAATGCTAACAACTTGAAAGGAAAAAAAAAGAAAAGACAAGTTTTGAAATTTGGAACTGCTTTCACCTGTCGTCTTGCGCAACAAGTGACATTTTGTGTATCTTTGGATCTCAATGCAATGTCGCAATGCAGCTCATAAGAATGAACATCTAAGTGGACCCAACTAGAAAAGTTTTGAGTAACTCTGCGCTAAACATATGATAGACTAGTGGGTAAGACTCGTTTGGTTCGCACTCAAAAGGGTTCAGGTTCAAACCCGGATAGAGGCGTTTACCACTGAGACATTTTCCGATCTCAAGCTCATAATATATACATTTGGAAAGGAACATGTCAGCAAAATTTAATTAAATTCACAATTGTAGTGGCGTATACGGGTACAGTTTTTCGTCGTGCTCCATTTAGTAGGTATTTCAATAATTTATTCCTCCAAAACCTCATCAATAACAAATTTAATGACAGAATTTACGTTGTCGATCGTCCATCTTGAGTCAACTGAGCTTAACTAATTCAATACGTTTAAAATTAAGTCACATAAAATTACTTAACTACTTATCTACTTATTATGTGTAAACAAGACATTACTGACATATCTGGGCAAATGCAAATAATATGTCAATCAGTCACTATACCACTGGCTCAAGACTCTGCTCAAGAGCTAACCTAGCGAGCAGAAAAGGCCCAAGAAACTCGCACGGATCATGGTAAAGGTTAAAAAAAAACGCGTCTGGGGTTACCTGTAACGACCCTTTTACCGGCTAACGTCCAACTGGAGTCAAATTAATCAACAGTGCTTTAAACAGACTACCATCAACCTCTGAAATAAGTCGTTGTACCTTCTATATCTATACTGATAATATAAAGCTGAAGTGTTTGAATTCGCCAATCCCAGTTACTGCTGGCTGGAATCGGGAAATTCTTTTTGTTGTTTTGTCCATTTATCGAGGGAGGCTATTGTCTAAAACATCACGCAACGACCAATAGGAGCCGAGTAGAAATGGGATGAAGTAGAACAGCTAGTAGAATATAAACTACCATCTCTGAAAGATCGTAAGCGCCATCATCATTGATGAAACGTTAACCGATGCGGTTTATCAAAAACATTCCATCCCCTTTTATATTTATACGGCGATGAAAGGATAAAAAAGGTCAGAGCCCACTGACCTGAGCCAAATTAATTCCGGCCTATTAGTCTCCAGCGGAATACGCGTAATGAATTTTCCGTTAAATTTAATCTTTTGATATGTAAACCGGGATTAACTTTGATGGGTATTAATATTTATGATTAAACGACGATTTACGTGTGAGTTATACTCAAATTATGTTCGTTTTCATTTAATGTTGTTAAGGGCCTCTTTTACAGTCTCCAAGTAAAGTATGAAATAGTCACTTGTCAATCCTAAGGCAACAATTCTAAGGCACGGTTTAGTAAAGCTTAGTTTGAAAGAGTAACTTTTGTAACTTTTACATGGAAATTTTGTGATTAAGATGAAAATGACCCACCTCATTATCGTCGATCTGGGTTAATAAAGTAGCGAATTATTCTCAATTGTAAAATTGTTTTCTTAAATGATTAAACTGTGCACTTAAAAGTAAGTGCCTATTGAATTGATGACTAAGACTTCTATACTATATATACAATGTTACTAAGTAGTACAACAAAGTAGCAGTACTTTAGGATGCGTTTGTGTACTCTATGAAAGAAAGAATTATGTTTTATCCTCTAGTGCCATTTGTAAGTTCAACTCAATTGTGCGCGCAGCCGGCCCTATGTGTGGGTAGGCCGTAAACCTTGTTCACTCGGACGGCGCCTGTGTATTTACAAGTGCACGTACACATAGGGCCGCGCGTACAAATGAGTTGAACCGTCTGTAAGATTACAGATGTATAGGTGTTATTTCCACAGCTGTCACTTACCAGCAGGTTCCTCATCAGTTCTGTACTCCTGGAACACGACGAAGTCCTGGTTGGGTATGTTGGAGGCGACGTACATGTCCTCGGGGTCCACTGGCACGAGGTCCGCTTGGCGCTGCTGCACGTAGTTGAGACATTCCACCCTAGAAAAGTTAGCTTAGGATAGGTTAGAGCGCTTTTGACTGTGAAACCTGACGCTGATATGTTGCACGTAATTTCGTATTCCATCATGCACTAGGCCGATATAATGATAAGATTTTGCGTCTCGATATACATATATATATATAACTTCAAGCGATCAAATTGAGATTTTGTGGTTTAATCAAACGCTCATACGTTATTGAGAGACCCGTATTAATAGTCAGCGTGCGAAAGAGTTGCAGTTCGTATGTGATCGACGGTACTTTTTTTGACGAAAATCGCGTTTAGGGGCATAACGTTTTCCTACCCCTAAACTGTAATAAAACTACCAGTTTTTGGTATCAATATTTTCAGCAGAATATAATCTACGCCCGTATGTTTTGTTTCTTTAGAAAATTTCTTTATTTTTCAAATACAAGCCATTTCAAATGAGAATATTTTAAACCTAAAAAAAAGAGTTTTTTGATGCTCGTAACTTTCAAACTTATATAAATTTTGAAAAAAAAAAACATTCAAGCCTAGCTTATATGAAGACAATAGCATAGTGAGAAGATATAGATAGAAGAAGATTTAGAGATAGAAAAATGTTAAGGCGTTTTGTATGGAGATGCGCGAGGTAGTCGTTGCTGTTAATAGTTTTCATTCATAAAGGTTTCTTTATGAATGAAAACAGCATCTCAAAATGTTTTGGTCATGCTTTTAGTATTAAGCACTGACTATTAATACGGGCCCTAGTAGCCTAAATATAGGATCGAATTGTCCTTGTGACGATAGAAACGGTAGCTGGCTGAATTTGCACAAATCGCCATTATTGTGCTTAGCGTGATAAGGATAAGTATGCCCTCATTAAGCACTCTAAACCAGCGTGAAGGATGTAAACTATCATAATGGCAGAAGAAATAAGCTTCTACTACTATTTTTGGTAGATGTTTTGAAGCAGTCCCTAAAAAAAAAGTTGTCACCGGAGTACGTAGTGTAAAATGTAGTCTGTTCAAAATAACTTTACACGGAATTTCATACAAATTTTAACATTGTATATTTTCGTACCAACTAACGGAGTACAGGTTTGTTCAATTACTAAAACAAATCACGACGAATACTCTGAATTTCATTGTCAAAATGAACAAAGACGAAAATAAATCAGCAATAATGATAGCTTATCCCCGGGGTTATCAATTATTGTTGAACAATTTTATTAAATAAATAAACCTTATCAATGTTAAGACTAAAATACTACTGCTTAGTAAATAAATGACATGGTTTTAGGACTGCTAATGTATTTTCGCTCAAGATTGTCGGTATGGTTCATTAATCCTCTGTCAAATTTCTATACAAACCGCGATTGTCAACAACAAAGTAACACTTTGTTTACAATCGCGTTTTGTATGACCCCTTTACCCATCACATCCACCCCAGAATGATCTGGTACTTTTTATGCTGGAAAAATGTTTTTAAAACATTTGGGGCCTGTTTCACCGCTTGCTGTTAAAGTTTCTGTTATCCACAACTTTTTTGACAGATTATTCACACAAAATTTATCAAATAAATTTGTATTATGTATGTCTGTCATATAAATAGACCATCTAGCGGTAAGCGGTGAAACAGGCCCTAAAGTATGTAAAAATATTACCTGTCTCTAGCTGGTATGCACTCTAATATTGCCTTGCTCTTCGTAGGCACCTCCAGCATATCCTCGCAAGCCTTCAAATGCTGCACCGGCACACATATTTTGTCTGAAAACACAGACACACTAAATATTTAAAGGTACGACGCCAGGAACGCAAATATCGAGTATGAAAGATAACAAACGTAAGATTTCAAAGAATATGAAACCACAGTTTAAACATAGTGAAAGTAACAAATTAATACAATATTATTTTAAATTAGATCCACGTTGTTTTTTAAAATAATTTAGCAAACATTTCATGATTTCAGTTTTATCACGCTTATAGATATTTTAAATTTAGAATTAATTCCGCGCCAATTCTGGCTATCCCGAAAACGTTCGACTTATGATCTAGCTCTAGTTGGTATAAAGCAACTGTTTATTCTTGATGCTTGTAGCAAACAAAATATTTGAATTTATTTGCAACGAATATTAGCAATTAATTTAATTTTATAAATTAATCAGAATTCACATTATAAGACACACATACATGTGGATTTGCAGTTGACATTTACACATAGCACTATGAATACTAAAATATATTTCAAAGTCATGGTCAGGCAGTCGACCACGCGCGTTTGTAAACACAACTGGACAACAATCTACACACGACTCATATATATTCCGCTATTGTATTAAACCTGTTAGCTGTACATCTACTTGTTATGGAGATAGGCAATTTTTTTGTAGAGGAAAAACTTGGTTTAAACTCTTTAGAGATGTTTTGCAGCTTTATGATACTAGATTTTTATACAAAAAGCTTTATTGCAGTAAAATATCGATTATTTTTATGCAAATTTTACTACTTCAGTGAAAAATCAATGAATACCTATTTATTTTTGTGAGTAACATACTTTAAAGTTATAAAAAGCGACGTATAAAATTTAATGTTTAATATTATTACTAGCTGTTGCCTGTTGCATGCCTATATTTTGAATTAAATAAATAATAGTCGAATCTTAAACATAATATGTATATAAAATTAAAAAAATTGTAAAAATCGATGTAACTTTTCGAAGAAGTAGGGTGACTAAAGTTATGACACAAGAATTTTATAAATATAAGATTTTCAAACGGTACTTCCTAGTTCCTACTAGGTAATCTTGAGAAAATTTTTACCTTTATAATATAACAACTCAGAACTGAAGGCATGACAAAATTAATTGTTTTTACAATACATCAGAGTGTTGTGGGAAACTAAGTGAATTAATTTTTAATTGAATAGTGATCACATACATTTTTTTATTACATTAAATTAATTACTACAGAGTTGAAAACTGTATTTTTATGTAATTTTAAGACGCAACATGCATTCTATTGTCTTTTGGTAGATGCCTACAGGATGTCGTTAACAAAACAAAGTGCTACTTCTCTAGTGGTTGTATTTTTTTGGGCGAGCGAAGCGAACCCCCGATATTACGCCCCCCGTATATGTATGTGGTACACTTTACGTTAAAAATATAAGAGCTTTAGGTTCGGGCCTTAGCACAGCAGTTGGTATATATCTAGATGTGTTTAAAAATAAAATAATAACAATAATAATAATATTATCAATAATAATAAAAATAATATTGCACTACTGACGCCATCTATAAGATGTGAAACTGTAAAGATTAACTAAACGAACTGAGTATACAGTAATATTTATTTAAAAAATCTGTCACAGTCACAAAATACTTTGGAAAATACAATGTCATAGAATCAAAGCACTTTTAAAAATTTTCCGAGCCCACACAAAGCAGTGCTTTTTCGCTAGTTCCTTTTACAGTATACTCTATAATTATTGTAGAGACTCTTATTACTTAACCAATTAAATTTAACCACTATGCTTTGATATATTCATTAATTATTATATTTTGTATGTAAATATTGTATTGTATCAATCCTAATATTTAATAAAATAAATACTTTATGTAGATATACTTTAGGTATATTGTATAACCTTAAATAGTTATACTAGATTCTAGATCAAGTGCATTGTGGTCTACCAGAAGAAAGAAAATACTGAAATATGAAACTTAAGGAAAAAAACATTGAAACTTCCGTGTAAGTTCTCATCTTACGGTTTTCACAAAATTATCAAACACAAAAGTTTTTATACTAAGGCAGGGGAACGTTTAAAACTTAAATTATATTTTAAATTTAATCGTACAGTCCAAAATTGAAGATCGCTAAGTATCAAAAATAACCATAATAATGCACAACACGTCTTGCACTACTACAAATAATATTTTTATGATAATGTAGATTGTAGAGCAATCAGTCCAAAATTTGAAAAAAGAACATATTTTTTTGCTCAAACTAATATTATTGTAATGACTGTGATATCATTTTTTTTATAAAATAATTGATTGAAATTCGTATAATTGTTAGTAAATACACATAATTGATATAATTTATAAGAAACAACGTTATAGTTTTTAACATTTGAAAGTGAAAAACTTTACGCGCACAAGCGCCATTGCAATTATCATTTTTATTTAAAAATAAATGTTTGCTTGTCAAAAAAAGTTATGGCCGAGAAAGTAGAAATAAATTTATTGTTATTATTATTTTGTTTCATAAAAGTGATGGATTGGATACATTGTAATAATTGTTTTAATCAATTAGAACCGGGCATAACTTTACATTTAACGTCATGTGGTCATATGTTTTGTAATAACTGTTTAAATAATGGTGAGTGATAAAGTGCAATTTTTTATAAATTAGATACAGTAGATAGTAATTAAATACAATTTTAGTTGAAGAACATGATAATTCGATTGCTTTTATAGGATCTAAAGAAAACACTTGTTTGGTTTGTCGTGCTCCCTGTAGTATGATGAAGCTCGTTCCTGATGTAAGTTTCAATAATATTTAACTCAGTATTTTACTTCGTTTCATGATAGTTTTATATCTGTTTTTACTGTTTAGAGATTACTTTATAACAACTTCTAACAACGTGCGACAATGAACACGTCTATATGCTAAGTTTTACCTGTTAGAACGAAATTTAGATTAAACTTCTGTTTATTATTCTACATCAATACATTACATACACAATTACATAAGTGGAAAAAGCGGGCAACTAACATTTAAAATAAACTGCCGTATTTTTGATTAAATGGACACTTTAGGACCGAAAAAAAGATTTGTAATTTTTAAAAAATGTTAAAACGATGTATAGCCAGATAAACATGCCTAATGATGAAAATACGCTAAATTACAAGATCTATCAAAATTTGATTGGAAAAAATGAGTATTTATTCGAAGGTTGTAAGATGTTAGTTATATCCGCTTCTTACACTTATGTCTTCAAATGCGATTAGCTAGCCAGATCAATTTAATTGAATCAAAGCTACTCCAACAAATAATGTTATGAACAATATGCCAAACAGATAGAAACGATCGATCGCAAATGAGTGGTCAGCGCGCGGCCACTCTCCCTTTTCCCTCATCACCTAGCCCTATTCCCATTCCCTATTCTCTCATAAAGGCCGGCAACGCACTTGCGACTCTTGATGTCGCGAGTATCCGTGGGCGACGGCAGTTGCTTTCCACCAGGTAACCCGTCTGCTTGCCGCCTAAATTACACAGAAAAAAAAACTTTTCATAAGTCGTTAAAAATATTTCTCGTTTATCGCGAAATTTTCCGTGAATTCTTAAATATTTCAGATGAATCAAGAAATTCAAGATTATTTCACAGAGCCGGAGGAATTGATTAAAAAGTGCTGCGAAGTTTTCCACTTCCAGCGGCAACATCGCCGTCGCTTGCTGTCATATTTATTGCAGTCGGTAAATTGTTCCAATTTTAAACTCGATTTTATTCCCGTATTTTCAATTGTTTTTCTGCGTTTACTTTCTTTTACTTCGTTAACTTTAAATAAGGAAGTAAAACAAAGAAAACGAAGAGAAATAATTGAAAATCTATCATAATACTTTCAATTTTAAAATATTAATGAGAATACAGGCGCAAAACGGCCTTGACCATTTGTAGTTTGATAATCTCCCCCCCTCCCCCCGCTAACAGAAAATAAATAATAAAAAAAAGAAATAAGAATTCCTCTTTACAGATTATAGTGTTACTTATATTGTATGTATTAATAATAAAAAATCATTCGTATTAACCGGTTAGTATAGTAGTAATTCCAGTTTTTTTTTACAAATAATCGATGTCCACGGTACATTTTATTCTTATTAACTATAAGCTTAAGGAAAAGGTCCTCACTAGTAACGAAAGAATGAAAATAATTCTATAATATATATATTTTGCTAATGTGTGTAACGTTTTAATATACTTGTAAGAGGTTAAACTTACCCCGCTGGGCCATGTATAAGCCTTAAAATGGCTGTAAAAAAATACGATATTTATGCCAATAACACTGAAGCTCAGGCAAATATATTTGACGACGTCTGTGGTGCAGTGGTTGAGCACTTTGGTAGCCCACGCCTGAGGTCGCGGCTTCGAATCCCGCAGACGGAACAAAAAGTTTCTCAGTTCCTGCGTCGTGGATATGTATTAAATATGTGTATAATAAAAATCTTAAATATGTGTATAGTATAAAAGTATTAAACATATTTCCGTTGTCTGGTAACGTGTCCGTAACAAAAGTCTCTCGAGCACTTACCACGGGGCCAGACTGACGTGATGAAAAAAAAACATACACTCCCATAAAATAAACTTCATAATGCTCGGGATTCGCAAGCTATAGCGTGACCACAAGCGCTATACCTCGCCTGGGGTATGAGCGCGGCGGGGGAGGGTAACCATGTAATTAATTTGTAGGCAGTAATTAAGCAATTTATGGAGACTTATCTTTTTTTTTTTTTTAATCTTTATTTAGTTAAAGGGATTTACGCACAAAAAATGACGATGTCAATCCCATCGTTCCTTA
>JAOTAV010073530.1:0-13234 GCA_026546445.1 Cyclargus thomasi | reverse complement strand
TCCATGCACCTCCATATTAATATAACTGTCAGAATTTTTATTCTTTTACATCTACGCGTCTTTCGTAAAAAGGGGTAGGACCCCGCGCGACGTTTTTGCCCATTCGATATTCATTTGACCGTTTGACGTCCGTCATCCGTCACGGGTCGCGAATATACATAATGCACGATATTTTTTTTTCGTACACAAAAAAATTGAATGGTCCATTCTCGACTCCCGGGATTGTTAAAATTTTTTATTTGAATAAATCACGAGATAAGGTCAATTGAGCATTTATTAAATGTTGTTTCTGGAACTGTTAAATCTTGATTTTGAATACGTAAATTTGACCTCACTGAGAGCGTCCCCCATGTTGTATGTAAGATTCGGTGTAGATCTAACTTTTTTTTCTTTAATATATGATTCGCTTTTTATTTCAAAATTATCTCAACCGATACTAAGTAGACTTCTTGGGACAATCTTTATCAATACCTTAATAATTCATTAGAAGAGCTCATATAAAGGTGTCAGGTTGTAAAGATTTTTTCGATGGAACAGATTCCTTTGAACTTCGTCCCTTATAAATCATGTAGGTGCTATGAATCGCGGACGTGTGAAAAAACACCGCTGTGGAGAATCGACTCCATAATAGAAGATTTAGGGCAGTGACAAAAATAGGAAAAAACATGATTTTTTTTATGAAATGATATTTTTTGTACATTTCTGATACACTTTTAGATATTTTTTAGCAATTCAAAATTTTATATAGAAGTCTTAAATAGATAGAATAGGTTACCAGACTTTGAAAATTAAGCAAAAATGAGGCTTTAGGAAAAAGAAGTAAACAAAATTCTGTGAATATAACCACGTATATTATTATCCAGATGATTATAAAGTTAAGTTGAAAAGTCTCTTTAAATTACATGTATTTAAAAATATATCTTTATCATATTAAATATCTTATGTATTAATTATGCTTACATATCACAATTTAATTTAGATGCTTTTAAGCAACTGAAAATAGTTTTAATAATTAATTGAGACATTTTGCGAAGACAAATTCAAAGAACGCGTATAATTAACTGTAATGTTTTTTGTCTCTAGAATGTTTGTCTATTGTTAACGAAATTTTTTACTGACAAACCCATTCATTTAGAAGTTGACACCTGACTAGCGTCTACAGGTGCACAGATACCATCTCCAACACCCATTAACACGTCCTAACACGCGGGTCACAATGACCCACGCCTGTCACTGGAGGGTTTTGTCATGGGGACATGGGGTTCGCCGAGCCCATGTCGACAGATTTTTGGAATAATAAAATATATTTTTTAACTGTATGATTATTTAAGAAAGTATTGTGCAATTTTAAAATAACTAGAGGTCGCCCTGTGGTCGAAACTCAAACATACATTTAAAACCATCGTATACAGGAGCTTTAAGAAAATAATACAATATATTCTCAATTTAATCACAGACTTTTCATAAAAGTCTCGTTAACACGGCATTTTATAATTTCATGAAAAAAAACTGACTTAAACCATAAACAAAAGAGTATTGTGTGCGTAGCGTTTTATTTATTAAAAATATGTAAGATAAAAGCTAAGATAAAATTTAAAATAATATTGGTATTCCACGCTCCTCCTCCATATCAACTATAATTGGGAGAAATTTCATGCTTTTACATCTACCTACGCGTCTTTCGCAAAAAGGGGTTCAAAGTTTTCCGCTCGCTCGGTATTAATATATAGAAGATCTCTCTTGTTTAGAAACACCTCTTCAGAAATGTCTGTTATGTCTAATATTTTCAACCATCAGGGATTGTACAGATAGGCAATAATCTCGTCATGACATGACTTCTTACCAACACAAAAATATTTTTTTGCGTTTCAATTGTAAGGCTATGTGTTTTTACCAGTTTGAAAATTATTATTAAAATTTAGTCACAAGTATTTTCCAAACACTTATTGCAATAATTTAGAATATTTTGTGTTAGATACAGATAAATCAGAATATTTTGTGCTAGATACAGACATATTAGAATATTTTGTGTTAGATACAGACAAATTAGAATATTTTGTGTTAGATACAGACAAATTAGAATATTTTGTGTTAGATACAGACAAATTAGATTGTCAGTAATTTAATTGTTGGTGTTCTATAACGCTTATCATCACCATCACGCACCTTCTCCGAACTAACTATGATTAGTTTCCAACGGTAGCTGTCGTGTGTATCTGATCCCATGGGCACAGGTAAAAACGGGGCATTCCACGAACTACATTCGCTAAAATTATACGATATGTGTTTTGTTGTATACGTGATTCCGATGCATTATTGTCTTGAGCCTTGGCAAATGTTTTTACGATTGTAGAGATTAAGTTGTTAATCTATTCAAAAGATAAAGTCGTTTTACTGTTTAATTGGAAAACGCTACTTAAATGTATTATGAAATCTTATTTCTTTAAAATTCAACCGTCTTTTGCAGATAATATTATGGAGATGCATAATGCATATAGTCGTGTTGGTGGCTCCGGTATATATGACAGTGTAAACATATTTAATGATGGCAAATCATGACTTTATCAGCCAAATGTCCTATGCCCAGAATTCAAACAATTGTAATTAATGATGCAACAATAGGGAATATGCAAGGTTTTTTTCTTTCTTTGAATAAATCTATCGTTATTAAAAAACCATGTGGTCCAATCAGTTTTTTTAATCAAATTGGAACAACAAAGTTACAAGCCTTTGAAGTAGTCAGTTTAAATAACCTCCTCGTTTTTGGAAGTCGGTTAAAGAGAGATCCGACGTTGACTGTGACGTCTATAAGTTTATATATAACACACAAAGTTTATACTAAATAACGTTTCGAGAGAAAGAGATGTGTAGAATTATTATAACTATTATTACAATTATTATAATTAGCTAATATCTTACTTATAACTCAACAGAATTCAGAGATTTTTTGTTATTTTGTATATTTTTAAATCCACTATCATAAAATTTCCATCCAATAAATTTAGTTTTACACGCACATTCCCTAATTAAGCTGAAATCTATTTTACTACCCAGTAGATATGCAATGCCTTAATAGTTAATATATTTAGCTTTTACCTAGGTATTATATTGTCCTCACAATATACGTGAAGTGGGCTCTACAAGCTTCTAGTTAGTGTGGCTAGCGGCTTGTTTGTGTGTGATTTAGTTCACACTAAATCAATTCTACCGCGATCACAGATAATATTAATATCGGGACTGAATAGGAGCTGATACAACCAAATAATAAACAACAAAATTAAAACCTTTTTATTCAAAATTAGTACTTAAAGTACACTTTCTGAACGTCGAGACTACGGTGCCTACCACCGGTTCGGAAACTAACCCGGCGAGAAGAACCGGCGTGAGAAACTCGCACGGGTTTTTACCTTAAACATGGAAAATAACAATAATATGTCTTAAAGCTAATTTAACAAACAATAATTGTTTTAAATACGTAAGTAATTGTTAGTCAAAAAATATTTATATATTACAATGTACTGTAACTTGATGATAAAATAAATAAAAAAAGAAAAAACAAAGTTACATGATAATTATAAGTCAAAAAATAATTGATTATGGTTAATGTTGAGGCTTACATTGTTTGTCCGCCAAAACCGTCAACCGAGAATAAAATGCAACTTTATGTTCTAGGCTATGAGTTTTATTTTTAGCAACCCTGCTCTATCGTCATTGTCGCCGCTGTAATTAAAGGCGTAGAGGAAAATGAAACCTGTAGTCTATGTCATAAAGATGCATTTTATCCGGCCGCAATATTCTCGTTCCTGGTTGACGGTGAATCCTTATCCATGTTGTGTCAGCTTTATATACTTCCCGTGTGTGCATCTGTGACGTGCAACTGAGAGGGCTATAAATTACGGAGGCACCTATTGAGATTAGCGACCCCCCCCCCCGGCCCCTCTGTCCCCCTCCCCACCCCTCACTACACCTGACTGACTCGCTGGAACTAAATCATGATAATCTAGCCACTAGGAACTGAAACGTAGTTACTCAATTCGCCGTAAGTTGACACTAAAACTTGATATGAAATTTATATGAAGTTCGTTAAGTTATTTTGAAAAAAAAATTATATTCGATTTTCTTAGAGGCAAAAACGTATTTTGACTTCGAGAAAAATGTAACAGAAATCACGCCAGCATTTACCGAGTAAACCTCCATATCGAAGCATCTAGAAGAGGTCAATATCAGTCTCATTCTCGCATGTTTTCAAATGGTTTCTCTCACATTTCTCCTGTTTTTCTAACTTTAAGAGATATATACGACTAATATAACTAACATCTACTCATTTTATTTTAGAAAATATAGTAATTAATAAGATAACTAAATACTGTGTCCTTTCGAGGGAAATACTTTTTAAGTATGTTGTAAGCAATGAGCCCCCAAAGTCTGCCTGTTTTCAGTGCATATTCAAATTAAAGTGTACTATAATTATCCAGTATCTATATATATTAATCCGCAAACGGAAAACTTTGTACCCCTTTAATGAAAAAAGAAGTGTAAAAGCATGAAATTTGTCCCATTTATAGTTGATATAGAGGAGGAGCGTGGAATAATATTATTTTAAAATATGCTTCAGTCTTGCATATTTTTCATAAATGAAACGCACACTTCAATATTTTGACATGACACGATAATCGTATACGAAATACTCTTTTGTTTATGGTTAAGTCCGCGATTCTAATAAAATTTAATGGCCTGGATAGAAGTTATTTATAGGTCATCTACACGATGGATTTAAATATTTATGATCGAATTTCGACCATTTATTTATTTATTTATATTTTACCATTTATTTCAGGCATACTTGCCCGTATTATAATACCTAACAGACCAACATACATATATTTATAGTAAGACTAACATTAACACTGAAGTAGTTATCACCATCATCAATTGGAGCTTGTTAGAGTAACGAACCGAACCAGATTAATTAACTGCATGAAATACAGGCTAGATTATACTAAATAGTCTAGGTATATCTCTATATAGAGTTCAATAAGACTGTGTGTTACAAAACAAGCTGTTAATACTTTAGGGTGTGTCCCTTGGAGGAGCGCTGAAGGAGCAGTTATAGAAACTAATATCCGAATTTAGTGAAAAATATTGTAATTTTACTCCGATCATTTGGTGCTCTAAATGTAAGTGTAGCCAGGAAGTTTTCTGGGAGTTTTGAAAATTGGTGGTTTTTATAGATCTCGACGTGCTCTTTTCGAATTTTTACTTTGTCACCTTGTTTACCATCTCTGTCCCTCGCACCGCCATATTGGAAAAATAGCGGCCAAATGACCATGGACACTCGTGACATCCGAAGAGTCGCTAGTGCGTTGCCGGCCTTTAAGTGGGAATAGTGATAGATGGGGAAACCCGAGAAAACTCGGGCTTGAGGATCGCAAAAAGCCGGGTTTAAAAAATGGAAACCTGGATTTTTGAGGTTTTTTTACGATACTTTGTTACTTAGATGCTTTAAAAAACTTTTTCTTTAAATAAATTCGTTAATAATAGTTTTTTTTACTGTTAAAGATTTCTTAAATATTTTGTCACTTAAAAAATATTTTAACGTTTACAGACATTGTTTATTTGGTTTTTTAATTGATTTATTGTTTGTATCTAATTAATATTGAATGGAGCATTAAAAACTGATTGTTAGAATTGTGATAAATATTTTGAGCAAAGAATAAAAATGTGATTAAAGAAACTTTTTTATTGAAGCCATTTTGTTTCTATATTCTCATTCTTTTACACTAAGTACTGGAGTTGCAGAAAAACTATATATAAAATATTATAGTATTTCCTAAACCCGAAAAAGCTCGAAAAAACCACGTACCCGGTTTTAATTTTCCTTAACCCGAAAAAGCTCGAAAAACCTAGGTTTGCAAAAACCCGAAAAACCGGGTTTTGAAAATTGGGTTCGGGTTTTGATGTCCTAGGCCCAACTTCCCTAAGCATATGGGATTAGGGAAGTTGGGCCTCCAAACTCACGCACTGTACGAAACACAGCACTACGCTGTTTCAAGCCAATTTTCTGTGAGGCCGTTATATCACTCCGGTCGAGCCGACCCATTCGTGCCGCAGAATAACTCTCCTACGGCAATGAGCATTCGTATTATGTACTCGAGATCGGAAAATGTTTCATTGGTACACGCCTCTACCCGGCTTCGAACATGCACCCTCTAGTGCGAACCAAAGGTTGCGGTGCGAACCAAACCAAAACCCACTAGGGCACGGACGCGCAAAAGCTTTTTTTTATTTATGTAATAAACCTACTCTATGGGTTTCTTCTACGGTTTCCAGAAAAAGAACAATGCCGATTCAATTGCAACTATGAATTTTCAATAGATTTGTAAAAACAAGCACACAAACATTAATCACAACCATAGCTTTGTTGATAAACCTCAAGTCTCTGACAACAAACCACAACACCGACGGCAGCAACAAAACAACTTTGTATGGCTACCGAAACAATGAGTTTTAAAGAAATTTCGCTCCCAAAAAGATGATACCAATAATGATTTATATTGGAAATATTAAATGAACAATCCTCAGCGAACAAAAGGCGCAGGGCGGCACTTGTGCCCATAAGTTACAACACAATGCGCGGGCAATACGGTAGCCCGTATTAGCATACCGAGATACACGCAGACATACATACAGACGGAGCTGCAGAGTTATCAGGGAAATTGATTCGCCAGATTGCGGACCTAAGTAACATGGTCGCTTTATGACAAACCGAGACCGAACTCGACTTACATGCAAAAACATATTCCAAACAAATGGTGTGTCTCTGTAACTGGCTAGGAATCAATTTTCTCAAAGGTATAATAACTTATACGAAAATATGTTTGTCATACCAAAAAAAAAATAAAAATCTTACTTAAATAAAAATGTTTTGAATTGGCATTTATTTGGTACCCTTTGAAAATTATACATAATATTTTACACTGGTAATAATTTATTTTACTGCAGTAGCGTCATTATATAGTACTAACGTAGCGAAAGTTATTTAAGGCCGTATAATATAGTAAGTTATTTAAGGCCGTATAATATAGAAACTCACGGACTAAACTAAATGCCAGTTTCGTCGTCTTCGAATCAAAAATCTTTCTTGTGAACAAGAAAGATTTTTGATTCTCACTGCTTCTAAAATTGTAGCTGAAATTACAATCAACACAATTTTTTGCATTAGAATGTATGGGGGATATAGAACATTGTTCGGAATATGTCAATTCTATGTAAGTCGTAATCTTTTGACATAATGCGACCAATTTACTAATATCCGCAATCTGGCTCTGTTTCAGCTTTCCCTGAATGGCTGGGATTAATTTATATATGCTATTATTTAGTTTCTCTATCGTATGTTAACTCGACAGAAAAACTAATTTCAAACTGCGGCATCACCTCACATGCATATCCCTGATACCAAGTACCACGCCGTAAATATTGTCCACGCGATTCCGAGCCAAATTTACATAGACATAGGCGTTATAAGCGCGTGGCGGTGTCGCGATGTACCCAAGTGCTAATCTGCGATGTATCGATAGTGCTGTCCGCCGCGGCGCCCCTTACTATTCATATTAACTCACGACTTTTCGGGAATAGAATAAAGGGATTTTTCATGGAATGTACTACCTTATACCTAGGTTATTTGTTTTAGTTGTATTCTGAGGGAGGGGTACGGAAAGGCCCTAGGATATGATAATATTTATTTAGGTAGCAGAGGACACCGAGTCCTCGAGATGGTCACGATGCGTATTATTTTTCCGCGAGTCGCGATAACAGCGAAGTCAAGGGACAAACTATCCCCAAGTGTGTTAATCGCGATGTCAATACATCGTGATTAACACACTTGGCGATTGCGTCGATACGCGTAGTAAACGACAGCCCTTTTTCTCTACTACGATGCACTACGATGCACTACGACGCGACAACACATACCAGTCACATTTAGGAGCCAATTGTACCAAGTTGTCTCCACTTTTACTAAGCACTGGTGACCTTTTATTTTGATCCGTATAGTTCATCCAAGGATCCGTCATTATCAGCAAGAATCCGTCATTATTTGAAACACGAACGAATTACGTACGGACCCCTAAAGAAGATCGCTGATGCCGCAACGCGTGCCCGGTCATCGCCACTACATTCGAGGAATCTTTCTGCCGACTCAGCATACCGCCGCATTTTCATAATCGTTTAAGTAATTATAAAATTGTCATTGCATCCCGGTCTAGGATCGATCGCGGATCTTTATTGTAATTTAAATATAAGTTAGATTAATAAATCTTTAAATAAATTTTGGTTTTTTGGAAGCCCAGGCTGCCCGACTAACGTCATTGTTCTCTCCAATCGTCATTATCGGCAACATTGATTTTATTTTAGTTTTCATTATTTCCAAAAATACTTGTTATTTCAGTGTGTCTACAACGTCAAATGACATTACTTACTCGTACACAATTATATTATTTAAACCATAGAGAAATTATACCTATATAATATAAAATAATTTGTCTATATTTAAACTTAAAATTAAAGTCATGGTATAAGTTTTAAGATATCGATGATTTTTCGTGCAGAATAATTTCGCGCAGAATTACCCGCCTATAATGTTCGGGCATGGGGGTCACTGAGTTCCCCAACAGCACGGGCCTGCTGGACAGCCGCGGAAGCCATGTAACAGCACCCGTGACTCCGTCTAGCGCACTATAAGGAACATAGGCGGGTTTTGGTGAGGGTAACCTCGGGTGGCTTCTTCGCCCGGGAGAGTCCCACATACCGCGATGGCTGCCGGGGATGCATAAAGCATTTACCGACGGAAAGGTATGGCAGTCGAAACTGAGAATGAGCGCAAAAGTGTGATTAGAACAATCTCGAATTTTATCTAATTGTGGCGAGTAAAATTGATGTAATCGCTTGTCATCATGGCCACCTCGGTGGTGTGCCCAAATTACGGCACTCACAGGTCTTAAAATAACAATTGCCCTTAAAGAAGCAGAATACCGAACAACATTAAGAAATACAACGCAACAAAAATTATAAAATACAACAGCGCCCCCGCCCTAGTGTAGCGATCGAGAAAGTGTTTCTATCTACAGCAAAATACATAAAGTGACTTTGAAGTGACGGACGCACAAAGTATATCTGTCAGTTTGTCTGGACATTACAGGCGCTATGCTAGTCCTACTGGAGTAGACTCTAACTTCCCAGGCGCGAACTTTAGCCGTAAAGAAAAAAGTAAGATATCTAATACCGGTATCAACTGTCAACTCGCACTTGGACGATTTTCTTGACATTATTATAGCTTATATTGCTTTGTGGTAATGTAGCGATCTAACGGTGAAAGAATTTCTCAAATCGGATCGGTACTTTTTGACTTTATTCATAACAAACACCCAAATTACAAATCTTTTCTCTTTATTTATACAGTTTATTTACAATACGGTCCTTTAGACGCAGCCTGGAGATAATAATAATAATAATATCTATGGATGCTTCACACCACGTCAGTCTGGCCTCGAGGTAAGTAGAAAGTACTTGTGTTACAGGTGTCAGGTACTAAACCTATATTTCAGTTTTTTATTATTTAAAACACATATTTAATACACATCCATGACCCAGGAGCAATAAAAACTCATTGTTCCGTCGGCGGGATTCGAACCCCTGACCCCGGACTTGAGCTACCGACGTGCTAAGCCACTGCGCCACAGAGGTCTTCAAATCGAAGTCGAAGAAATATAAACGAACCGAACAGACATCTAAGTCTAAAAGTTCCGTTTTCAATCTTTAAAAAAAATTAAAACAACTTTTTAAAACTCTATGGCACCGACTATCAGTCAGTAAAAATAGTTTTCCACCGAGTATTGCACAATATGGACACGTGCGGCCACGTGACCACATTACCATGGTATTTGAATTGACGGACAGCGACAGCTGCCCAGCGGAGATTTCCAGAATAATCTACCACGACTAGGAGGATAGATGAAAACTTATCGTCGCTGCGCGTACGAAGCCGCGTGAGGGCAGTTCGTAAGTACCGCGTAACAACCGGCTCTAAACACCTATTGACTGATATTTTTTTTTAATTAAAAAATAGGGTCATCTATAGGCTTTTCATCCATATCCTTTATTTGTGATTCTTATGTTAGTTTTTTGTACTTAGGATCTCATCCAAACTTCTTATTCAACTTATATAACATTATTGTTAATGTCAGTACATCACGCTTCGGACTTTTATGTATAGAATAATTAGGTATATATAATATATGTAAATTTTTATACCAGATAATGGAATGTTACAAGATGGAGAATTTACAAGATTTGTGTTGACAAATTTTATGGAAAAAAAATACACTCGAAGATTACAAAATATTAAATATCCCCTTTTTTCACTTATATCTTCATTTAATTTTTTAAATACACTATATTTAATCGCTTTGGACAAAGTAATCACCTGACTTTTTCGAAAACAGTGCAAGAATAAGTGTTTCATTGATGTTCAACATTAATTTCCACCAGGAATAGTACAATCAGTAACATCTATACATATAATAAAACAGTAATAATTGGAGTGTCTGTACATTTAATGTTTTTACAAAATATTCAATGTGGGAGTGCTAACAAACAGTAATAGAACACATATCGACAAAAAAAGTTTTCTATTACGCCTTAATCTCAGAAACTACTGGACGGATTTGAATAAATCTTTTTTTGTTTAATAGTTATTAGGTCTGGGTAACATATAGGATACTTTTAATCCCGGGAAAATGTACGGTTCCCGCGTGATAAACAAATTTTTGCGCAACGAAGTTGCGGGCACCGATATAATATATTAAACATTTTAACTTAAAAACTTAGTAATCAAAACCTTGTATATATATTAAACATTTTAACTTAAAAACTTAGTAATCAAAACCTTGTATAGCCATTTTAAATATCTAAATATGTTTAGCTAAAGTAACATTAATTTGAATGGATGCAAAGTTTTGCCGCAGAGCACGCAAAGCGGTATGGTAATTTAATTTGCTTTTGTTAACTATTTGCTATTGCACTGTTTATGTTTTGTTTTGTTGACTTAAAGGTATTTGTTTACTTAATTTAAAAGTTTTTCATTAGTATTGAGACAGTTGTAAACAAAACTAGTTGTTCTCCGCCAACTTTCACGTTAGTAAATTTTTAATTAAAAAAAAATAATAATAATAATTAAGGATTACTTATTTTCAGCCCAATGACTTGAATTTTTTGCATGTTAAACGTATATACTATAGGTGTACAAAAATTTTTATTTCTGGCTTAGTCGTTTCATTTTTAAAACAATGTCATGGTCTCTAACAGAAAACTCTAGAAGAAACGGTATTTTGACATAGTTTTTTACCGATATTTACTTTACCTCTCCTCTCTTTGCTTTTTTATATTATTTAGCTTAATTAAATAATATTTTCTGATAAAATATTATTTAATTACTAAGAGGCAAAGGGTAAACCTATCATACTGTTTCTCTCACCTACTCCCAATGGATGTTCGGCCATCTCCATACTAACGCCACCGTTCTTTGTGTCTGAATCTCATTAATGGTAATGTTGATATATTTACAACCTTATTGGCTATGAAATAAAGTTGAGTATCGCGTACATCCATGAACGCACTGGGAGTTGGGACTTGAGCGCTTAAGCCGACTTAGTGTAATGACTATTTTGCTTTCCGAATTGCTGGAGAAATATCCGGTTCCAGGGGGTTGGTAACGTTAACCAATTCGGCGCGAATAAGCCGGCTCGCAGTCAGAAAACAACCGGTTTTTTAATGACATTTAGGGGGCAAGCGAGCAGATGGGTTACCCGATGGAAAGCAACTGCCGCCGCCCATGGACACTCGCGACATCCGAAAAGTCGCAAGAGAGTTGCCGACCTTAATTAAGGAATAGGGAATGGAAATAGGTATTAGGAAAGTTGGACCACCGGTAAACTCACCTAACGAAACACAGCACAACGCCTTTTCACTCTAGTTTTCTGTAAGGCCGTAGCGTTACTCCGGTCGAGCTGGCCCATTCGTACCGAAGCATGGGTCTTCCACGGCAATAGGCATCCATAATGTACGGTTCCCGCATGTTGAACGAATTTGGGCGCAAGGCAGTTTAAGGCATCATCTGATTGTATCAAGTGTCGAACTCAGAGACGAATTTATATATTAATTACTTAACTGTGTTTTAATAAAATTTTGACAGAAAATGTATTTTGTATACATAAAATACAGCTTTTTATATAATTATAGCTCATCAAATAATATCCGTCAATAAATTATATGTTTTCTCAAAGCAATTTGGCACCCGAAGCCTAAATTTACCTAAATCTATTAAAATACCGAAACTAGCACATTTCGGTTACCTAAAATCTAGATAAGTCGTCGGATTAGATAACTTTGTAGGTAGCGAGACGTCACAGACATGATGTCAGTTATCTGCCCATCAATCAGCTGTTACACAGCAATAGGTACAAACAGTAGTTTAACTTAGCCGTTCTCTTGAATAATTAGAATTCCTGCAAAACTAAATCAAAATATTACAAGTATAATGGGGTCTGTCAGTATGTGTGGATCAGATCGTGCCATGGCGGGACATACTGGGAGTTTCGTCAAGTTTTGTGTTGCCGTCTATATATTAATATGCGAGTGGAAAACTTTGTACCCCTTTTTACTGAAGATGCTTAGATGTAAAAGCATGAAATTTCTCCCAGTTGTATTTGATATGGAGAAGGAGCGTGTAATACTAATATTATTTTAAAATATGCTTTATTATTGCATATTTTTGATAAATAAAACGCTACGCACACTACAATCTTTGTATCAACCAATCATGAGACGATAATCATACAAGAAGCACTCTTTTGTTTATGGTTGAAGTAATGATTATTACTATGATTTTCTAAATAAAATTGAATGATTCGGTACTGAGACCTTTATGTCAAATTGAAGTCTGTGATTGAATTGAGAATATATACTTAATTTTTACAGCTCCTCTACACGATTTATGGTCGCCTTTTGACCATAGGGCGGCCTCTTGTTAATATAAATTTCCGTATTTTGTAGCCATTGGTGCCAAATATAAATCAAAATTTAAATCTTTTTATTTATAATAAGTACTTTAAGTACACTTTCTGAACGTCGAGACTACGGTGCCTACCACCGGTTCGGGAACTAACCCGGCGAAAAGAAC
>JAOTAV010073519.1:0-10605 GCA_026546445.1 Cyclargus thomasi | reverse complement strand
TTTTTCAATGTAAATTGATGTAATATTTACTTCATTGCAAATACAGTTTGAAGTTTTGAAGTTATCTACCTGCGTGCCAAATTTCATCCCGATCTGTCAAGTAGTTTGAGCTGTACGTTGATAGATTACTATGTATCTTTGAGTTTTGCGTCGGTAGATTACTAACAACTCAGTTCGTATAGATTTCAGTTTTAAGAACACAATTGTGTAGAGTGTTTGCAAAAAAAACTCCATTTTATTATTATGTTTATGTTATTATTGTAACTCAAATTTTATATTGTTAACTGTAGTAATTTTTTTTTTGTAATAAATTTTAATTGTTTTGGCGAATGTAATAAAAACTAATCATATATTTTAATGTAAGTACTTTTTTAATTTATTCCAAATTGTATGAATTTGACGAGATGCTAATTTTACTTAAAAAGACCATTTTTTTTAAGCATCATGTAATAGCCTACAATTAAAAGTGCAAAAACCGTAATGAGTATCGTAACCCTAATTAATATAAATGTACAATTGTAACTTTTGCTGGCTGTTCATAACAATAAATAAAAAAATAAAACAATATTTCGCACTATTGGTTCTCCGCGGAAATTCATCTTCAACTACTTCAAATATACTTTATTAAAATACATCTAAACATATTCCTTTTATTAATTTTTCAATGTTTCAATTTCCCTGTCAATCGCATTCACAAAATATAACATACACATTCTCTGCCATTCTCAAACTGGCATAGCATTTTTACACTGTACAAAAATCTGTCCACGCTATCGGCGTATACTAAATAAAATATTTGCGACACTATCGGCTTTGAATATATATCGTAAAGGGCCTTTTACACTATTCATGGGCATTACGTATGCGCTAACACTCGTGTTGTATTGACGTCGGTCGCGCGGGTTCTATTACCGACCGGTTAGTGTGATAGAAGCTTATTTGTGCTTGTCACTTGAACATTTTAGTTTTGTCTCGCGTGTTGTATGTAGAGGACTAGATGTACAATTCTCTGCATCGACATGGATTGCGGTCTACTAATAAAATAATTATAATCGAACGTTTAATGGTCCCTTGTTATTTTCACGGAAATTTGCGAGAATAATTAATCAATTTTTATTTGTAATTGATTGCCATATCAAAAAGAATTTTACACTTTTATGTCTGCGACATCTTGCAGAGTTTTTGACTCATCGACATGTCGCAGACGTAAATCATTTATGACGATGTATTTGCCGTGGGAGAGCCATGCTTCGGCACGATTGATACCCCGGCCTCACAGTAAACTGTGTTTTGTCCAGTGAGTGAGTTTACCGGTGGCCAAACTGCCCTTATCCTCCTATCCCTATTCCCATTTCTTATTCCCTCATTAAGGCCGGCAACGCAATTGCGACTCTTCGGATGTCACGAGTGACCATGGGCGACGGCAGTTGCTTTCGCTCGCCCCCTAAAATATTCAAAAAAAATCTACTATTGTGAAGTCCTTAAAATAATATGAATCATTTCCGCAGGCAAAATAAATATTATTTGTCCTCTACTAATAGCAATCTTCAAAGTTGACTTTTATTTGTTTAGTGGAAATAAACAAGAATCACCGTGCAACTAGAATTTTTGTCTGATCCAAAATATAAAGAAATCCAATTAATTGATTTGTGAATCAACTGTAAAATTTACAATTCGTTTCCCGCTTCTTTACTCGCTTTGAATTTAAATATTGCGTAAAAATATCACTATTTTAGAAACAAGATGTTTTTGCAAAACCAAAAATAACCGATGTTCCTCATCGTATTAGTTAAAATTAACTCAATCGGTTGCCTTCTTCGAGCGTGAAGAAAGGACAGCCAAACAAACATACTTTCTTAATTAGTGAGGATATTAATAATAATCTTATTATTATTTATTACAAAAAAAATGTTTTTTTTTCGCAGGTAGCAGCAAGGTGGCGACCAGAACTGAACTAGCTAGAGAACATTCAATATATACTGTAAGTTTATTACGTCATAGTGTAGCATTTTAACTAAAACTTTTTTACTGTATCAATGTTTAGATATTCTGTTTGTATAAATTTAATTGTTAACCTTCCATAACTGTAAGTTATTTTATAATAAGAACAATTAAAAAAGAATTGAGTTCCGTTAACTTGCTATATTTTTTTTGTTTTAATAGAGAGATCATTGGATTTTCCTGGAACGTTCTCTTTAATAGATTATGGGTATTTTTCTCTCCAATTAAAAACTTTTTTCCTTGGTAAGTTTTTGTATTAAAAAAAAAACAAAAGTCCAATGCTACGGCGTAGATGACTGCCACGTAGCACCTCTACGCCGTAGCACTCGTAGCGCTAAGTGGAACGCTCATCAAAGAGTTTTTCTATCGACTTGCAAATTTATAAATTTTTGTGTAATGCCCGGGATACACGGAGCAGTTTCTCTAGTCAGGACATCAAGCTAGTTTCTGAGCAGTAAAGCTAGTATTTCTGGTTGCGTTTAGACAAAACTCACTTCAATATTAAGCTAGTAATTAATCTAAGTGAATTCGTTGATATGCCAGTTTAATCACGCCAAGACAATTCGAAAAAGAACTAGCGTGCTATCCTGGCTTGAAAAACTGGCCTCGGGTATCGAGGGCATAATATTAAAATAATCTAATTTTATTGTAAAAATAAACTCATTTACTTTATGCTTTATTTAACTACAGGACTTTTTAAAGCGTTAATTACTATTGTCAAAGTAGTTTAAGTGATAACTTGAAGAATAATAATAAAATAACAATATCTATGGATGCTTCACACCACGTCAGTGTGGTCCCGTGGTAAGTACCCGAGGGACTTGTGTTACAAGTACCAAACAACAGAAATATATTGAATACTTTTATACTATACACATATGAAAGATTTTTATTATATCATACACATATTTAATAATACAACTAAGACCCAGGAACATTGAAAAGCTTTTTGTTCCGTCGGCGGGAATCGAACCCGCGACCCCCGGCTTAAGATACCAACATGCCAACCAACTGAGCCGCAGAGCGACGACCTCTCGAATACCTTTTATTCAATATTCTGAAATGCATTTACAGAATTAATTATGGAATTATTAACTATTGTAATGTTTAAACTATACGAATACTAGGAAAGTCCAACAATAAAATTTCAATCGGAACTATGATTTAATGTGTGTCGGTGAAACTATGTTATCAGTTAAACGTTTTCGAACTGTGATATTAAATTAATGTTAGTTTTATGATTGTATTATCAATAAATATTAATTTTAGATGGTGTTTTAATTTTATGACCAAACACTACATTTAATATAAATTGAATGCTGTCTGATTAAAGTCACATTTATATTTTTCAATGTTTAATTAGGTGTTTAGGGATTTTTTTGGCAATTTGGTGTCTATTAGTAGTAATGTCTGTTAGTAGTAACCCAATCTTAATAAAGATAGAACCTCACTAGCGTCGCACGGAGCAGCGCGTACATCTATAGAGCTGATATAGAGCCGATATAGAGCCGAAGGAAAAGAAGTCATTTCCTCTTTGAATTTGACAGAAAACGAATCGGATGATTTGGCGCAGGACAGTGTATCTATAGATATATCTGGACGTTTGACACCACGTCAGTCTGATCCCGTGGTAAGTACCTGAAAGACTTGTGTCATGCATACCGAACAACGGAAATATATTGAATACTTATATACTGTACACATATTTAAGATTTTTATAATAATATGAAACACATATTTAATACGCATCCATGATCCAGAAATATCTAAAATTTCTTGTTCCGTCGGAGGGATTCGAGTCCGCGACGCTAGTTCCATGAAATTTCATAAATCGTATTTAAAAATCCGTTTCTTTCGACTTCTGTTCTCATGACATGTCCGTTCATCATTAAGGTTCATAATACTGGCATTGGTGACAACTTGAATTCGATGTTTCACTTATTACAAGCTTTTATAAAACTTGTTATTGAATAAAATGCCTGTTCCTACGTATGCAACAATTTATCAAATCCTGCGACTAAAATTTTTTCATTGGAAGCTAAGCGTTATGCCTGCCTATGACACGAGGCATGTTTTTGAAACTAGTGTCAGTGAGCTAGCTAGCTTTATTTCAGGCTAAAAAAAATATTAATCAATGGACAAGCAAGGGCCAGCTAGCCATGATATTTACGAAGACAACTAACTTAACATGCGAGCTTGAAGGACTAGCCGCGTGTAACGGACGTGAGTAATGTCAATTCTATGTTTATCTGTTTCTACCTGTCAAAGTCATCTGAAATAGAAAACGTGGTGTGTGGTTCATAAGATATTAATAGATCATCACATCACCTACTGGTAAGTGGGTCACGGGTACGCTATTATCACTGGCCGCTATAAATAACTGAGCGTGGATAAAGTAGGTTTTGAGACCTCATATTTCTATGGATGTCTGGCCTACGGTTACAAATGCACTTTTAAATTGCCTTGCGTAGTAAATTTTCTATTTGTATGTTTAATCTGCGTTTGCATCATTAACACACATTAACAATCTTTGCCTGCATGAATTTTAAAACCAAACTTAATTTTAATAGGCAAAAAACTTGTTATATATAATAATATTTTCAGTTAAAAGGTTTGTTTAGCTACTTTTGAAATATTGTTTTTAGGCGAAAATAGAAATCCTTTAAAGTATTATAAAAACAAAATATACAGAATAACGCCTTCTTCATTACATATTTCTTTAATTTCAACTTAACAGGATTTATAATATTCTAAATTGCAAAACATATACAAATAAATACAATTATTCTAATAGATCAAATTAACAAATTTTTCAATTTGTATTTGAATTACTCGATTGATTTAAATATTCGTGTTGATAATCATTTAAATTAAAAATCACACGTTCAACACCGGACGCCATTTTGTAAACTAAAGCTGGATAAAATGGCGCTGATTTATGAAATAATTAAATTTGATACGCATCACGGTTCGTGAATAATGACTTGTCTGCGTGTATTTATCCGTGACGGCTGTAAATAACACTAGTAGACCATTAAAAGATCCATTCGGACATATTTATGTCATTTGGTAGTTGGTTATAGTAGTCATTTTTCGGAATATAAAGGTTGTAACAAAAGTGAGTGATAATTACTTTACTAGGCTTTCGCCCAATTTAATGTCGTCTGTCCACAAATGCAATTTTATGATCTAGGCTATAATTTCCAAGCGACATTGCTTTATTGTCAATGTCGTCGAAGGAAAATGAAACCTGTAGCAATGTCTTAAAGTAGCATTTTATACGATTTTTCGTAACGAAATCCCTAAAGGATTAACGTTCCGAATGTCATGTCAGTGTCTGTATATTAGACGCCTTACGCCTAAAACGGAAAAACAAACAGACATACATAATTATTATGCTATTAAATTATAAACGACTAGTGACCCGCCCCGGCCTCGCACTACACGTTAGGGTTACACATTTATTTTTTAAGCTCTCTGAAAAAAAAGTGGCGGCCAATATTTATTTTAATACCAATTACAATATAAAAATCGTAATATATTTTAAATGGAATTTCCGATTAGAATAAAATTAAAGGAAATTTGTAGTAATCTTGCTTAATAAATAGTTTATTTGGATAAGGATTAGTATTTGGATAAGGATTATACGATAATATGATTAATAAACACAGGCTTGTAATTTTAATTACTTTCATTCTATGGAAAAGTGGTTATAATGACTAAAATATAAATATTGGGTTTATACCTTCGCGGACTTTTTTTCAGGCATTATTGAGTTCTATAACTTTTCTATAGAAGTCAACCATACATCTAACCATTTAGGCAGCGTTCGCGAGAATCGTTAACGTTTTCGACTACTTACTCCATAATTTTCATTGCCGTGAAAAATCCTATCTTTTTTCCCGGGATAAACTAGTCTATACGGATTCTGAAGAATCCCTCTAAGTATTGGTATAAAAATTTTGAAATCGGTCCAGTAGTTTTTGAGACTATTCAATACAAACATACAAAAATACAAAGGTTTCCTCTTTATAATAGATGTTCTTACATCTATATCAAACTTTGACTTATTTTGTTAATTGCTACTTAATTTTTGTATTGGAAATTTGATTAAAAGTTATTGTTGGAAAATTAACTGAGTTCTGGCTTTGACGTCAAGTTGAAGCAAATTTATTAACAAGTTTGCGGTAAGTTTGTTTAATTCTTCAGTTTATGATGTAGGTGGTAAGAAGGTGACTCGATGTTTTCAAACAGGTTTTCAAATTAGAATTTGCAGTACGGCCGGCATCAATAGTTAGCGAAAAGAGAAATTAACTAATGGATGATTTGAATAACTCCATTAGTATGATCCAATTCAACGCTTCAGTGATAATGGGTTATATTCACGGGGCTCTGGGCCGGCTTGACCACGACCTCACAGAAAACAGAAACGGCGTTGTAGTGTTACGTTTAGTGAGTGAGTTTACCGGTGGCCTAACTTACCTAATCCCCATTCCCAATTCCATCCCAATAAAGGCCGGCAACGCACTTGCAATTCTTCAGATGTCATGAGTATCCATGGATAACGGCATACGGACGGCCCCCTAAATAAAGTAAAGGCAATCCATAAAGTACTTCACACTTAGACATCACAAATTTAAAAAATATCTAAAAATCTTTAAATTTGTGTAAGGTCATTTATAGATGACCTTCACACTTAGACATCACAAATTTAAAAAATATCTAAAAATCTTTAAATTTGTGTAAGGTCATTTATAGATGACCCCGAAATAATTTAGTTCTTCCCTTCCAGCCTATTCCATGGTATTTAAGTGCCCGTCTACATTATTCCAGATAAAACTACGTTAACAGGCCATACACAGCGAATAATTGTCATATTTTCTTGCTGCAAATAGAGATAGACATATACCTGGAAATTTACCTACTTACTGGATAATTTCAACTACCTTCTCGGTAAATACGCAATTTTCTCGGTAAATACCCAAATGGATAATGAGTAAGTACCTTTCGCCTATAGCCGATAAATTGTCAGAATGTATAGATAACTCTAGGAATCCACAAGACACCGGTATTTGGGAAGGACCGTGGCACATTGAGATCCCCAAAACCCGCATGGTTACCCGAATCCAGTGGTAAGTTAACCACTAACGATCTAGTGGCATACAGGTATGTGTGACAAGATACAACCTCAATAATATACTGGTATATAGCTAATAATAGTCATATTGTTGGGATAAACTGACAGACATACTTTGTGCATCTGTCAATTTGTCTATCATACCGTAGAGAGAAATACTTTCTCGATCGCCATATTAAGCCTGCTGATGAAAATGTTTGATGTCGTTAATTATTCAAAAGTAAAGTAAAGTAGCTTATATGTAATGATTTCTAAGGTTTACGCGAGTATCACTCATTTTTTTTTTACGCGGAGCACGGCCACTGTAAAGCAGCCGAAACGTCGGGAATCAAAAAAGTGCTCCGCGACAAAATCCGTAAGTATTAAAAAACCAAGCCTATATGCATTATGATGAATCAGGTATAGGAAAGTTGAGCTAACGATAAACTAGGCCTGTCAACTGGCTGTGTTTCAATTTCTTCGATGGTACATATAAACTTGCTATACTTTTTTCCCTCATCAAAATGCCGGCAGCGCACTTACAACACTTTCGTTAAAAGTGTCCATGGACGACGGCAGTTGTTTTCCATCACATGACCCGTCCGTCAGCTCGCCCCTTAATTCTCATTAAAAAAAGCATGATTTAAACTTTTTCAATATTCATCAAGTAATACCAAGCCGGGAAGTCGCGTCAAAAAGTAACAAAACAGCCAATCTACGGAACGTCCGGCGCTTAATAACTTTCCGAAGGCATCAAAGTTGGAGGCTGCATTCTATCAAACTGCCCGCTGTCCTAAACTTAGTCAATCAGCTCGGCCAAATGTTTATTGAAATGGAAGAAATAGTTCTGGAACTTTCGACAAAGGACGAGGTAATGGGGGATGACGGTAACTTCACACTTGTAGCTTAGAGGAAAGTTTGTGAGTTTGTTCATCATGATAGCGATGTTAATATGTAATTATGGTTCACAATAGTCAAAAATGAGAATAAAATGAGACTAGCGATGTTTTTTATGATATGTAGGGGGCAAGCGAGCAGACGGGTTACCTGATGGAGAGCAGCTACCGCCACCCGTAACATCTGAAGAGTCGAATCAGGGAATAGGGAATGAGAATAGGTATAGGGGATTGGGGTAGTTGGGTAAAGGTAAGCTCGCTCACTGAACGAAACAGCGCAACGCCGTTTTACACAAGTTTTCTGTGAGACCGTGGCGAAGCATGGCCCTCCCACTGCAATGAGCACCCGTACTAACCCGAACCCGAAAAATAGAATCCAAATAACAAAATACTTGTAAATCCTTTTACACCGTTTACTGATAAAGTTTCTGATAGTCTATCAGTAAGCGGTGAAACAGGCCCTTAATGTTAGGTTGACATTTTATAGTTCGAAAAGAAATTAAATCAACAAGGAACAATGCGTAAAGTTTGTAAAAATTAGTGAAATAGGACAATAAAAGAAGAAGGCATTTTAATCCGAATTAAAGAAGATTCAACTGTGAGTAAAAACGTGCGCAGAATTAATAAACTTATGAATATAAATAAGTATTTAATGAGCCTTATTAATTATCGCTTTGGCTCAGCAATTAATAAAGTTGGCTATAAATAATTAAGGTGCGGCCCTGGCAGACGGCCAATGAGTTAATTCTTTGTTACTGTAACGGGAATATTGATTTTGTTCGGTTACGTGGTAACATTCTGTAGGGTTGAATTCAAATTTCTTTTATAACTTTAAGAAAACATCGACGCAACGAACTGTTAAAGGTACTAGGTAAGCAGACTTGGACACAGCGTGCCGGGCCGTGCCGGGCCGTGGCGGGGCGGGCCAGGTTTTAACGCTCACTGCGCCGCAGCGTGACTGGCCGTGCCGGGGCTAGTCGATGCGCAGCGTATTGATGGATTTTGAAACTTGCCGGGCAGTTTTGCCAACAGCGCTGGCTCTAATGTCGCCGTTTCACATGCGTGAAGTAGCCTAATATAGCCGACTTTCAGCTGTAGACTGTAATAGCCTAAAGTAGCCCAAACGCCAAAATATCAGCATGAATAAAATAACTTCATCTTAAAAATAGGAGGGAGAAAAAAGTATTAACTTTGACCACACTTCGACGCAGCGTGTTTGCCTGTTTGCCTACTAGGGAATGTAACATAAACGTTTTCTAAAGTAGCCTAATTTGTGACCAATATCCTTTTAGATTTTTCCGTCGCCGTTTCTCGTTCTGAGTAGCCTAAACGGCAAAAAATCGCCTACGTTGGCAACACTATTGTCGGGTCGTTTCGCGGTGATGGATATTCGCCGCGCTATAGCACACGGTTGACGGGGCACGTCGGGTCTTGCCGGGGTGCGACGCATTGACGGAAATCCGTCGCTCAAAAATTCGCCGCGATGAAGCCTGGTACGCTCCGCCAACTCGTGCCATAGCCACATCCGCCTCCATACAATTCCATATACTTTGTATGGAGGCGAATTTTTCCGCTGTGACCCGCCCCGGTACGGCCCGGCACGCTGCGCCCAAACCTGCTCGTACCTTAAGGTAGCATCATGAAGCGACTGCGGCCGACAAAAACACTTGTTTTACAAAATGAAACTTTATGGCCCAGGTTACAAGATTTATTTTCTACCAGTATTGGTCTGGCAACCGCAGCAGCTATTAATTCATAGTTTCATACTGATCTAGATCAAAATGAAATCTATAGACAAGCCTAGAGAACCTCATAAATACTACGAGTTTAATTACTTAGCTTATTAGATAGTTAAGTTTGATAAATCATTACGAAATTAGAACAAATTATATCATAAATATAACAAAGTCATGTTATCCACGATCTTTTACTCCGATTCTTCTATTTTCATCTAATATTGATGCAGCTTTGTTAACAATTTATGCAGTATAATAGAACTTCCCTACATTCTCATAAAATGTCAAAACGACAGACATACCCGTGTTTTCAATTGTATTGTTTGTTTAATGGCTTTGACAAAAAAATAGCACTTTGATGATAAAACAATCAAAAGAAACGAGAAAACGTGTCCGTCCATTTTCGATCGACTTTTTTTACAGTCAAAAGTAACAATTTAAGAGTATATCATCGCCAGTACCAAAATCAGAATCAGGGTGCCTTTACTAGTCGGTAATTTAATTAAAACAAAGTCGAGAGGCTAAGTCTCCGGGGTCGGCTACTCAGGCCCAATTTCCTAAAGGTCTATTCATCTTTGCGTAACGGACGAATCCTAATTTTGCCTCAAAACACTGCAGTACTTTAATAACTTGCCTCTATAATAACTTTATGAGAGCGCAGTTGAGTCTCTGTAACGGCTACATCATTTTGCGTCGTTTTCTCTCTGTAAAGTCCTTTTATTTTATTTAGACACCATTTAGTATAATAATAATAATAATATCTATGGACGCTTTACACGACGTCAGTCTGGCCCTGTGCTAAGTACCCGAGGGACTTGTGTTACAGGTACCAGACAACGGAAATATATTTAATACT
>JAOTAV010073508.1:0-13238 GCA_026546445.1 Cyclargus thomasi | reverse complement strand
ATTGACATTATGAATTTAACTAACATTAAACATAAATAATTATTAAACTAAACACAAAGATTACATTATGAAGTGTGTTAAAATAATAAGAGTTAAGTATTTGATGGCGTAACTTAAATGGAATTAGTTTGACAGCTAGTTCGTAAACTTGCTGGAACTTGGCTGGGAATAAGAGGTCATAATAACCTAAAGTTGAGTCGCAAAATTTTATCATAATAAAACATTTTTTATATAACATTGTCTTTTCGCTCAAGATTGGCGGTATGGTTAATTAACACTCTGTCAAATTTCTATACAAACCGCGATCGTCAACAGCAAAGTCACAACCCAACACTTTGTTTACGCGTGTACGCGCGTTTTATCGCGTCTTGTATGAAAGTGGCAAAGTTTTTGACAGAATGACAAAACATACGGAACTCTGTCCGTCTCGGTGTTGTCGGTGTTTTTGCACGTGTAGGAGCAGGACAGCTGACCGTCCATCTCGGTGTAAACTGGTCATCCCATAAATAACGTGTAATTGATACGACAGGGACGTCGGCGGCAAAAACCCGCCGTTTTCGTGTCTAATAAGGTGACGGATAAGGTAAAATCATTAAGGCCGCCGCCCCTATGGAGATTTGTGTAAAAACGTCGACGCGTAATGAAGATGTCTCGTTTGTTGCTCAATTTCGTAGCCATTGCCGTCTAAACGTTGTTATATGATAGGCAATGTTTGTGGCAGCTAGAAATTATCGCAATCCATTTGGTTCGTGTGCTTTTTTAAATTTCGCCCCTGTACTTGTCTTGGTAACCGTGGGCCGAGGTAGAGGTTTTGTATTTTTTTATTAAATTAAATTTACGGAGCAAGCGAGCAGACAGGTTACCTGATGGAAAGCAATTGCCGTCGCCCATAGACACTCGTGACATCCGAACCTGCCGACAACGCACTTGCGACTCTTCGGATGTCACGAGTGTCCATGGATGTACGTTGCCGCCTGCCGGCCTTTATGAGAGAATAGGGAATGGGGATAGGGATAAGGGATGAGGGAAGTTAAGCCACCGGTTAACTCACTCACTGGAGGAAACACAGCACAACGCCGTTTCACGCCAGTTTTCTGTAAGGCCGTGGAATCACTCCGGTCGTACCGGGCTATTCGTGCCGAAGCATGGCTCTCCCACGGCAATGTGTATCGGTATTATGTACTTAAGATCGGAAAATGTCTCATTGGTACACGGCTCCACCGGGGTTCGAACCTGCACAATCTCGATTGCGAACCAAAGGTCTTACCCGCTATGCTCTACGCACGACTGCCATAAGGAGATTCTTATGGAGATGTAAATGTTAGTATAATTTTGCTTATTCTTAGGCAAGCTCTAGCTAGAAAGTAGGGACTTGCGCAGAAATATTACATTTCCAATTAGATTACTGCTTAAAACGAAATATACTTTTTTTTTTTTACAGAAGGGACTTACCTTCTTAAGGTATTTTGTATACCCGTGTATGTCCGACACGATCGCGATGTAAGGGAGCCGTGAGATACGCGGGTGTAATAATGACAGAGGAGCCCAGAGTGCTATTTTTGTAGTTACTCGAGCGTTGCCTCGTGGAAACCTAGTATATTTCGGAGATTAGGCAAAACGGAGAAGTATTATTTGGACACTTTTCATTTCGGCAGTAGTTTGACATGCTACAGCCATTTTAAATTTTTAAAAAAATGCATTAATAAAATAATATACTTTGAGAATTTATTTCAAGATTTTGAAAAGTAACTTTAGCTAAACCATTATAAATATGCAAGACTTTGTTGTTTTGTTATTTTAGGCTTATTATACGTTTTTAAATTCAAACCATCAGTGGTTTATTTGGAAGTGTCCTTTCGCGTATTTTAACATCTCCTGTCTTAATCTCCACAACACAAATCCGATAACATTGTAACAAATCGCCGTTTGGGCTCCCCTACTATAATCTGTCCTTTTATTTGGTCATCGGCTGGTCGTGTAGCGTGTCGGCGAGTGTGATATACCCGCGCTGCGCCTTGTTCGCCTCCGGTCATAGATGTTGTAGTGAAGATACTGAGATTTATATAACGCCAGTACAAGGATTTCGATAATAAATTAGAGGTTACGTTACAGTTATATAATTAAAACTAAAATAGTATGAACGTAATACAAGACACAGTAGAAGGAGCACATTTTATAACCTTTGAGTAAATGTGTGAATCAACTTTTTCTTATCCTAGCCAAATCTTTGAATTAAAAGTCAATCGGCGTATTTTTCATTGATAAAATAAGTCTATTCGATAGCCAATATCTTTACCGTTAAATTTACTAAGTAAATACTAAATCAAAACTTTTCTATGTATAAGGCCGGTGGTCCGGGGGACGAAACCATATTTTCATACAAATTCTGGGACATTTATTGTCCCCTGCTTGTAAAATATATAAGAGCTGTATTTTTTTCTGAAATTCTCTGTTATATATAATATTGTTCTATGTATTAAGATTATGTGTATATGTATATGTAAATTAGGTATTAGTGATTAGGAATTATTACGGTTTAAACTCGTAAAGGCAGAAATTGCGGTACAAAAAAAAGTTGATTAACCCCAATACAAAATTTTTTCTATAAAATTGCAACAAATGTTGTGAAATATTTATTCTATTTTCTAGGTAGGGAATCTAGGTATACAACCAATCGACATTATTTTAATTTTTCTTGTCCTAAATCGTCTATTTATTTGCAAAAATCCGGCAGATTTTTTTAAAATGTTAGTTACCCGCTTCTTCCATTTATGTCTTCAATTAAAAGTTACGAAAATATTTTTCCATAAATGGAGGCGTAAATAAAAACCTATCGCCACCGTCCCGAAAAATTTACCATCCGCATCGCCTTGGTGAGTGGCAGTCGGCCACCTTGCGTTTGCTACTGTTGGTGACGGTGGAACTGGTTGATGGTTGAGCCGCACTAAAAAGGTCACTTCGCAATATCGCTAACAGCCATTCATTTTTGTCATTTTTCTTGTAAATAACTACTAATTTTGCAAAACATCGGTTACACAATCAATTTAAATTGAAGTACCTAATTTTTTTATCGAAACTATTCCATTTTTTAACAAAATGTACCAAAACGAACTGCAGAGCAATTCCTTTGCAATATTGCTATTACGACCTTTTTAGGTCCCAGGTAAGATGTGACAGAAAGGGCCCGGTTCACAAATTTCTGATAAGCGTCGTATTCGCTGGGTGTAATCATGGTTTTAGTTAAGCATTTACTTATTAGTGTGGAAAACGCAGCAGACCAAATAGTCAATTCGTGATCCGTTCTAGCTATCAGAGGGTACCAATACACTGTTAAAAATGTTTGTAAATTTACTACAATTTCACTACGCAAATGCATCCTAAAATTACAAAATCTTGTATCGTATTGGAATTTAAACACGCATTTGTTGTAATATTACATTTTGTAATAGCTCAAATACGAAGTAGGTAGCATTCTTACAAATATTCTGTAATAAATTGTGTAGTGAAATTGCATGACTGAGTTTCACATTTCTAAAGATGTGGTGCGTAAAAACTTCCTACACAAATTTAGTAAATTTACTATGGAAATTTTAACAGTGTAGCTAATTGGTATCTAATTAGAGATCTAGGCGAGTCAATAAACACTCGATGCTGACTATCTGTATTGGATTACAGCTCACGCGCCTACCGCTCTCGCTGTCCGCTCTCGCTGTCCGCTCTGCACTTTATAACTCATTGTTAACAATATTAGGAAACTGATGCTAGGGATATACACTGCACAGGGTGTGACGAAAACAGCACACACTGGATGCCACTTGAAATGGGATATTACTACCACTGAAGAGACTATATGGCGCCGTCTTCAGTAGCTTTACCGTGAGTTTGAAGCAATAGTTTTTGTCGATACTGCAGTGGCTACGTTTTTTTTTTGTTTTTAAACTTGGCAATTTTAGTTCTGTAAATGACCTCTAGAGGCGCTGTACAATTTTTCCATACTAATGCTTCAAACTCATGGTAAAAAACCACAGAACAATAAGTGGACTTGAGACTGTTATAGTGAAATTTTTCTAATGAGGCCAGTGTCAGTCAGCTTTTAATACTAGGAGGATTATCAAAAAAATTTGACATGCTGTTTTCATTAATAAAGGTCTCCTTAAGAATGAAAACAGCGTCTCAAAACGTTTTAATGATACTCTTAAGTATTAAACGCTAGGCCTAACACCCGTAACTTAAAACAAATACGGGTGTAATTAAAAATGAGGAGATAGTAATTTATAGAACGTATGAGTTTTAAATTATGTTAACTAAGCTAAATGTTTAAAAATAAAAAACCTGACTGCAGGAGCCGTTGCAATTTTAACAATGCAATATTCGAATTTAGCGCCAAAAATCCGTCATTTTGTTTTTCTTAGATTTTGATATGCCTAATGTCACTCTCACAGTAAATACGAATTTAACGACACCTCACAAGCCGAAATTCATCAAGCCGTTTAGGCTGCAGAGAGTGCCAAACAATTATACATACATACATATATACACTCGAAAAATATAACTATAACCCTCCTTTTGGCGCAGTCGGGTAAAGATATTCTTTATTTATCGCTGCTCCAGCGGGAACTTTATACAAGGGTCTTATACGCACCCTAAAATGTCATTTTGTTGTACCACCTTTATACAATCCACGGGTCACCGTGATCGTCACAAACTCCCCCGATGGTCCTCTACATTTCTTCTTTCTTCCTCTCCTAACATAATCGGGGCTACTTCTTTTTTACGATATTCAGAGGGGCAAGCGAGCAGACGGGTTACCTGATGGAAAGCAACTGCCGTCACCCATGGACACTCGCAACATCCGAAGAGTCGCAAGTGCGCTGCCGCCCTTGTACGGGAATTGGAATAGGGATAGAAGAAGAGGATTGGACAAAACACGGCACAACACCGTTTCATGCCAGTTTTCTGTGAGAACGTGGTATAACTGCGGTCGAGCCGGCCCATTCGTGCCGAAGCATGGCTCTCCCACAGCAAATGTTCTTTGCTGTATCGAATTTTTTGGCCTTTATATTACTTAATAATAATAATAATAATAATAATAATAAAATTGTTTATTTTCTCACCACAAAGTTACAGTTATAATGAGTTTGAAGAATTCTACAAAAATATTAACAGATTTTGTGGAAGACTAGTGCCTAAACTAGGCGTGCCTGTATCTCAGGACAGCAGAGCCTCCGGACCAATATAATAACTATTCTTTTCTCTATAAACTAAATTTGTTACAATTTTTATTTTTTCTATTGTGTTGGTTATGTACACTGTACAGGCTTCTTCCGTTTGCAACCAGTAACTGGCAAACGTCTTTAATCAGTCGGTTAGCTGGTATTTAACATAACGCACTATCATTTTATTCTAAAGCCGTCATTATAACTGGACCACGGCGTATCCATAAAAGTACACTTCGAATTAAAAAGTCGCCCATCGGTGGGAGTGTAACAGAGTTGCCAGCGCAAAAACATCAAAGCGCCGTGACATAATTTACCCTAAACACGGGCGAACTCCCAACATGGACCGTCATAATGTATACGCCATTAACCGACATGCGTCAGAAAGGGTATTGTTTGCTTTGATTTATGTCCGTCTGTCACACTGACGGTGTAAACGAGCGTCGCCGGTGACAGCTACATGCGAGGATGCCAGCCTGAACACAGTATAGTGTAAATACAGTGGAGTAACTTGGACGTTCAACTTGCGAAACAGTGTGTTTCAGTGAAACAGTTTTAGGCGCCATATTACTGGGGGATTTTTCTTTACTGGGGAAGAAAAGGTATGATATGACATATTTAAGACCAAAAACTCTTATTATTTTAAAACGCGCTAAAGACGCGCGTATTTTTAACACGATTAGGTAGCAACTTCACCATAGGGAATAAAATCATAATTTTTTTTAGGCTTCAGTATTATTTCGTCCAAATCATTAGAGGTACTTATTTTTAAATTCGCTTTTCCGTGCATATACGCTGTGCGCTCATAAAATTACCTAAACAAGCTTAATGTCCTAAAACACCAAAACCGACTGCAGTAACCGTTGTAATTCAAACAATGCAACCGTTGCAATTTAAATTAAATTTGGCGCCAAAGTCCTCTATTTTGTTTGTTTTTTATTTTAATATATCTAGTGTCATTCTCACAGTGAATGCGAATCTGATGAGACCTCTCAATCCTTTAGGCTACAGAGCGCGCCAAACAATTATACATACATACATACTCTCGAAAAATCTCCTTCTGGCGCAGTCGCTTTAAAAGTAATGATAGAGTGCGCCAAACACGAGCGGAATAAAGATCTTATATATTTTATTCTTTACTTTATATCATTTATATTGTACCTATAGCTCATTTAGAGCTATTTTACCTTAAAATTTCTTTGAAATTGATCCTTTTACGTTTGTCTTAGAGGTCGTCCCGGAGGTAAAATAAATGAGAACACTTTGTAAATATGGATGGACACTTGTTTCCTGCTACTAGACGTTTTCACGCGCGATACTTGATATATACCGAAGTACCAATTAAAGGCTTACTGTCGAGTATGCTATGGAATATTGAGAAAATTTTAAAGTCGGCACACAATTATGTTTTTTTTTAATCGGAACCTGCAAAACCCTTTTTTCGAATTTTTAAACTAAAGAGACTTGCAATAAGTCTATTTAGTTTATCAATTTCAAAAAAATTTTAAGTAATGTACACAAATGATACCTACGTTGAACTAAGTACACGTCTGTTGAAATTGATTAGGTCAAAGTTTTGTAATAATTTGGTAATAACCAGTAACCTACTCGCTTAGTCTGGCATCAGTTCAGTCCATCAGTTTGGCGAGGTGTTGAAGATACAGAATGATACATTTATTACGTATGACGGGAGATCGAGTTGATTGACGGAATGATACTCTATTTGTTACGACCTTTTTATGTATCTAGCTTCAGTCTCATGACAAACTGATGCCAGAATGAGCGTGTAACGTTCACATTCCGTACCTCGCTGCCGGCGGCCGCGACCATCAAAAATAAAATAAAATGACCTTTTATGAAATAAGCAATAGGTTTCATTTCCTAATGACATTGTTCTAGGTGCCCATAACGTAGTTGTTTGCTCTAAAGTACTACATGCATTGTAGTAGTTTAGAGCAAAATGAAACCTATAGTGTACATCATGAAGTGGCGTTTTATTTGACTTATTGTGTGTCGCGTCCGCTGGAAGCGCGGATCGGAATGGTACTTTAAGAAGTCAAAATAAAATCCGTTACTAATTTTAATTGTCTCAAGTAAATTATTTTAAGGGCCTCTTTCGCCATCCCCGAGTAAAGTGTCGAATAGACTACTCGCCGGTAAGAGTCACCCATAACGACATGTGTTAATTTCACAATCCTCGAGTAGCACTAATCATATGATTAAACTTTCAAGTAACTTACTTGCTGATATGAAATGTAACTACTCAACACTTCTTGAAGATTGTTAAAATTTAAGAGCCTCTTTTACAATCTCTTCAAACTTTTAGGCTAAGGACCTGATTTACCGCTTTCAGTTGAATTTTATGTTAAGCTTTCCACAACTTTTTTGACAGATTCTCCATACAAAATCTGTTAAATAAAGTTGTATCTGTCAAATAAATAGAACATCTGTAAGCGGTGAAACAGGCCTTAAAAGTATTAAAGTACGAAGCCCTAATGAAATATTACGTAAACTTGACATGGGGTCTTTTCCTCAAGGTGTTCACAATTTTATGGCCCCATTTGTGACATTAACGAGTCTGTTATAGTTTTACAAGCTTGTGTTGTTTTTTATCAATTAGCGACGGCAGAACTTAGTCAATACATTTGTTGAAAAATAGTATTTTTAACCGACTTCCAAAAACGAGGAGGTTATATGTTCGGTTGTGGATATATTTTTTTTATGTATGTTCATTTTTACCGCGGTTTTGCCAGAGTTGATCGGGGCATTTACAAATTCGAATTGATAGAGTATCATTATATAAACTAGGTTAGCTAATACTTGATCGACAAACATCCAAACAGATAAATTCCTTTTTTACTTTTTGGGCATGAAAACCCAAAAAATTACTAATTAAACCCAGTGGTTTTTTGATTAGACGCGCTTAGTGCGCACTAAACCTGTTCAAAACTAGAAATTGACTTGTTTATATTATACTCAGTTTTTACCAACATAAACCTAAACGCGTTCAGAGCGAATACAAGTTTTATCTTCTAAGGTTTTTTTTAAACCACAGACCATAGAGTGGTCCGTGCCTTTGAATAGTTATCATTTTTGTAGTTTTATTTGCATATTATAATTTCTCCGCTTTAAAATTCGTCTAATTCTAATATCTTCTAAGTTTAAAACCTCATAATTCCGTTAAAGTCCCGTTATTGCAGTGTCCACACTCCACAGGCCATTTTCTTACTAAAACAAAAACGTTATATATGTTTAATAAACATGTACAAGGCATCTTGTGTGACATCTTGGATTTAGAGAAAAAATAATGTTAAATCCATTTGAAATAAAACAAGATTTAGATAGCCACCAAGTTTGTAAAACTAAGCTTCTGTTGTGGATAGCGAAATCGCCCCTTAATGTCGTTTAGCCGCGTCGCAGGCGCAGGTCGTAAGTGTAACTTCGTTAGTAAATTAGGCAAAAAACTTAAATCGTGACCGTCTAACGATTTGTCGTGTCGACATCCCGAGGTAGACAGCTGAATGCCGTACTCTGTGTTACAGGCATATACCGTATGTTGTTTTTTTATCTCTTACATATGCCTTAAGTCTAACGCATAAGGTTTACTCTCGCACAAATTTCGAGTTTGCAGGACAGGCGTCTGCTCTGTAATTGAAGACCGTTCTGTAAATTGTTACCTCTCCCATCACTCTTATGTCCAAGCTATAAGGATCATTCTTGTACCAACTTCGAGGTTGTGACCAGAGTAACAGAATTAGGTACTCTGCAATTAACCGCGTGTCACCAGATATATATGGCCGGTGTAAAAATGGCGCCAAACACCTAATTGAGGTTAGGAAGGTGTCTCGGTTAAGAATTGTTAGTAAAATGGCGGTATAAATTTTAGGAATCTGCAATCTTTAATGGCGGCTGTACACTCTCTGCGAGAGCTCTCTGACGAGAGTCTCCCGCGAGGGCGGAAGCCGAATGACTGGCGAGTCAAGGCTATGCACCCATTTACGTCTCGGCTAGAGTGCACATCCGCCATAATATACAAGGTGTAAAAAAATTAAGGCCTGCAATTACAGCAACGCTTAATAACAAGACCATGATCCAAAAATTTTGAGATTTCGTTATCTATACTAATATTATAAAGAGGAAACTTTTGTATTTTTGTATGTTTGTATTGAATAGGCTCAAAAACCTCCGGACCGATTTCAAAATTTCTTTTACCATTACTTTGAGGGATTCTTCCGAATCCGTATAGGCTATATTTTATCCCGGAAAATAGATAGGATTTTTCGTGTAAGTGAAAATTGTGGGGTAAGTCGTCGAAAAAACTGCCGTACGTTAACGATTCTCATGAACGCTGCCTAAATGGTTAGAGATGTACGGTTGACTTCCATAGAAAAGTTGTAGTAGTCAATAATGAGTACAAAAAACCTATGTTTATTATCATATTATCGTCAAATACACATCCTTATCCAAATAAACTATTTATTGAGCAAGATCGTTTCAATAGCTATAAATTACTTTTTATTTTATTTCAATCGGACAATATATTCAAAAGACATTACGAATTTAAAATTGTAAGTGGTATGAAAATGAATGATGTCCGCCACTTTTTTTAAGAGAAAATATTTACATTTTTTTTTACTTGACAATAATAACGGACCCATGTGATTTATACTCTAGGGTGTGTATGTGTCTATTATATTGAATTCACTGTTAAAACAGGATTTAATGACTTTTTTGTGAACGGAACGGGCAAGCGCTGTTATACTTCAATTATCCTGTACAAAAGTGTATATAAATAATTAATCATTGAGCGCCATCGCTGCATTCACTGTGAACTCTCTAAAGTGAGCCTATAGGTCATGTGTGTATGGGCCATAAAGTATTATAACTTAGAATATGTATTAGCAGTTTATTTTGTAAATGACATAATCCCAAGAGGATTTTGAGAGAAGATTGTTTCCTAATATCGTACTTGAAGTTCATAACACCACGTAAGTCAAAAACGTAGCAACTTTTCAGGAGAGCGAAAAAATTGATTGAATTTTGTATGGATCCACATACTAATAGATTTTTACAACTTAAAAATTGTACAAGTTTTTGTTAGCTGACACGTGTTTTATATTAACTTAAACGATGCGTTTTTTTGCAAAACGGCTTCAAAATGACGAAATAGCCAAAATGTGACTTACGTGGTGTTAGAACTTCAACGACGATATGTACTTGGATTGCTAATCTAACTTTATTCAGGCTCTATATATACTCGTACATACGTCACTTTGCATCTAAAAAAAAAGAGAAAACTGAATTGCAAAATAAGAAACATAATATTAGGAACTGTTTTCTGCTATATTGATATGTTGTTTTGTTTCAGTATCACCAAAATACCTGAGCAAGTCGCTAGGAGTACACCAGGTTAGTAATTTACTTTTTTAAACTTATTATTTAATCATTTTGTTACTCACCATCTGTATGTAGTACTTGGTATTAGAACTTGAACAAAATAAATAAAGAAGTTTTTGAAAGCGGTCAATCTCATTTCACAGTTTAATATTATAGGTAACGATGTAAAGTTTATTCTTCTATTTCAATTCATTTTAGTCAAAATGTAAACAAAAAATCAAAAAATGCGTAAACACACATTCAATATTGGTACATTAATTTGATAGCATTGCACTCTGTTCAACAGCCCCGGATGCTACTTGCTACTTTCACAGTGAACTCTATGTAAGGGACATAAATGAAAAACCTAAAGTCACTACCATTAGACGGCTAGATTGGCATTCGTTGCTTAACCGAACCGTCTACGATGTTAGCCAATCCTTAAACGTTTTTGCATCTTTCCATACATTTTCTTTGGCGATTTTACAAGTTCAGGTATTAGGCTATAAGCCTCCAAGTTTTGCAGTACAAGCTATGCCTCATCTGTTCACTAAAAGCACATGTTGTCCAGCAGCAAAGAGCAGCAACGGCACCCCGCCCGCCCCCGAGACGAAGCGGCCGCGCTCCAACAGTTCCGGAGCGGCGCTCGCACGCAAGAGGACTTCGTCGGGCGTTTTCCAGGTACGACATAGCCCTTACGCTCGGGTAACACTAGACTATAGTGCTTCTGTCGAATCTAGGCGGTAGCGGTCGTTAGCACTCTGTCAGAAAACTTGTCATTTCCATAAAGACCGTGACCAAAGGTTGTATTTGTTTCAACCTTTCGCGCATCGCGCAAGGACATTGCGTATCATGCCGAAATCATGTCAGACGACGAAAAAGTTACGCTTCAAAGTCAACGTCAAAATACATCTTCTATGACTCTCCCATGACATGACATGATTTAGATATGCGCAATGCAGGATTTGTACGATAGAAAAATGAAACGAATACAACTTCGGTCTAGTGTTGTCACTTTGTTGTTGTTAATCGTGGTTTGTATAGGAATGAAATTTTTTTTGACAGAGGTTAACGACCGCTTCAGACTAGATGGGGTGATATCACTATAGTTTTTAAGCTAGGATAGTAAGATAGCTCTCTAATGTCTCGGCTAGCTGACCGTGGTTTGTCAACGACACAGTTTACTTTGCTTACAAGCTTAACCTCTTATTCATAAAAATAATTAAAATGTTTAAATAATCAAGGTTCGCCGTCCCTTTCTGTCGTATGATGTTTTCAATATTCCAGAAAGAAACAGCGACTACTTAACTTGAACTTAATTAGATCCTTAGTTAATACTATATAACTAAGGATCTAAGAATATAGATAAATCTAACTCAAATCAGGGCTGACCCTGTAGTTAAGTAACTTTTCTAATTTGCTATTAGCAAACTTGCTAATGTTTTTTTCCTTGTCTGTCTTTTTAAAATATTAGAAAAGTATGAAGAGCCTCTCCATACTAATGTCTGGTTTACACGTATTAAGTAGATAAGTAGTTAACTAAATATTAAATAATTTAATTTGCAACTTGTTACTAAATTTTGTGTTTACATGCAATTATTAACTTAAAATGAAGTTAAAATTTAGTTACCTACTTCATACGTGTAAACCAGACATAAGTGATGAGTACGGAGTGAAGCGAGGTAGTGGTTAGACATTGACAGTAGTTTCAGGCTAACTACTGTCAATGTCATCCACACACTCAACCAAACCGCTGAGTGTGGAGAGACTAAGAAAGCCAATGTTTTCAGGTGGAAGAGTGTGAACCTCCTCCGAAGAAGACTGAGCTGGCCCGATCGCGCTCCGAGGAGTGTAGAAAAGCGACAGCGAAAGACGAACTCAACGGCCGAAAAGTTCCAGCGAAGAGCGAGAAAGAAGAGTCGAAGAAAGAGAAGAAGATATCGAAGAGCGAGATAGAAATAGCGAAGAGTATTGAGAAGAAAGCGATAGAAGTATTCGAGGCGGGCAACACGCAGCGCGTCGCCGCGTTCCAAGAAAGCGACAGTTGGGATTAAATAAATAATTTGACTGACTTTACGTGCTTTATTTATTACCTACCATTGTGTTACCTAATCATCATCCTAAGCTTTTTTACGGTTTCGTACCCATAGGACAAAAATGGGAACCTATTACTAATATGTCTGTCCAAGCTGTATCTTAAGAACGGTAATAAAAATAAATAGAAATCATTTATTTCTGAGTGAATTTGAAATATAACTTCAGAATGTTTATATGTTGACTAGCCGTTCGAAAATAGACGGACTAAGAAACTCGCACAGAAGAACTTGGTGCTGCTATTACAACAAATATTAAAAAGAAAATACATTCGACGACCTCTGTGGCGCAGTAGTTGAGTGCTTTGGTAGTTCACGCCGGGGGTCGCGAGATCAAATCCTGCCGACGGAACAAGTAGTTTTTCAATGTTCTTGGGTCATAGATGTACATCGTCTGTTCAAAAAGTATCGCGAATTTTGTGTTTTTTAAAAAAATATTTATTTATTCATGAATATTTATTTTGTCCCCTTCAAATTAATCCCCATGAGATATTATACACTTGTGCCAACGGTTTTTCCAATCTTCGAAGCACTTCAAAAAATCATTTTTTTT
>JAOTAV010073497.1:0-13240 GCA_026546445.1 Cyclargus thomasi | reverse complement strand
AACGAAACACAGCACAACGCCGTTTCACGCCAGTTTTCTGTGAGGCCGTGGTATCACTTCGGTCGAGCCGGCCCATTTGTAAATTTTCATAAATACTTAATGAAACACACTTTTTTTGCACTTTTACTACTATATGAGTGCAAGAAAAGTGTGTTTCATTAAGTATAAACATGAATTTCCACCATCAACCAATAGTACAATCACATAAATTTTCAAAAAGCCTATGCAGTAGTTTTTCAGTGCTTCTATATTTACAGTGAACTGTATACAGGGGTCTAGGTATATATAATTTTGCTTAGAAACACCATGCATGATCTGCGTTCAGCCTAAAATCGGTCACAAAACTTATGTGAAAGATAACGAACTTGTCACAGATCAGAATCTCTCTGAAATACGGAGATTAAATAGAATTGACTGTACAGTATACTATATGAGTACATTTACACAAGGCCTGCATTCGGTTCAGAACTATTTGTAATATCAGACCTAGTAATTAGAAGCTACGTTGTAACAGGAGCAGAAGGACGCAAGGCTTTGTGGCTTTACCGTGAGTTTGAAGCAATAGTATTCGTCAACACTCAAAAGCGACTACGTAAATTTTGAGTACAGCAAAATTTTACAGCGCCTCTAGCGGTCACTTGCGGAACTTAAATTACCATACTAAATATTTACGTAGTCGCTATCGAGTATTGACAAATTGTATTGCTTCAAACTCATGGTAGAGCCACTGTTTGGTCATGGCCTTTCAGCTGATTGACTGTAAGCTATTGTTGTCGTGTCAGTCATGTACTATATATTAACATGCTAAACATCCAAAAACAGTAAACCCGACTGCAGGAACCATTGCAATTTAAACATTAAGTTGTATGTATATTTCTAGAATGGCTTTAATTTTTATACCCTACTCGATCTAAATGGGCAGAAAAAAATTTTTGGAACCTCACAATTTTAAATTTAAAATCCGCTATTTTGATTTTGTATTTGTTTAATATCTCGGGATATTGTCACTTGCGCTTACGAATCTGATGATACCACATACGTTAAAAGCCATCAAGCCGTTTAGGCTGCAGAGCGTGCCAATTATACTTACATACATAATCTCGAAAAATATAACCCACCTTCTGGCGCAGTCAGGTAATAAGTCAGGTTTTTCTTTCTAATGCGACTGCAGAATGCACGAATTGATTTCCATGGTTTTGCATTCGTTGGAAAGGTCTCGGGCTCCGTGAGTATCGTAGCCAAAAAATCAGAATTTTTTTTAACAGAAAAAATACCATGCGGAAAGGGTCATGGGCAATAGCTAGTTATCTATATATTAATACGCGAGCGGAAAACTTTGTACCCCTTTTTACGAAAGACGCGTAAATATAAAAGTATGAAATTTCTCCCAGTTATAGTTGATATGGAGGAGAAGCGTGGAATACCAATATTATTTTAAAACGTGCATTTAATCTTCCATATTTTTAATAAATAAAACACTAAGCACACTTTAATATTTTGACATGACATGACATACTCTTTTGTTTATGGTTGAATTCGTTGAATTTTTAAAATAAAATTAAATAACCTGGTAACGTGAACTTTATGCCAAATTAAAGTCTGTGATTAAACTGAGAATAGTTTACAGCCTTTATAGCTCATCTACACGATGGATTATATTATGGTCTCATAAAATAGACCTTTGAAGTTTAAGGGACCGTCCGAACAGGGGATTTTATTCGCGCGGGTTTTTCATATAAGTTTGCGTAAATTTATTTTGACACTACGAATATTCTCATGTAATTCAACGTTTTAAAGAACAAGCGTAACGAATAAGCCGTGTGGACACACTCTAAGAGCATTTTCAATAAAAGTAAAAATAAAAAAAATGGTTTATGTATAAAGTGTTTTCTAAACATCGTTTCTACTCGCGCCTTCCTATTCAGGTTGATTTTCCAACACATACGTGGTATAACCTACGGACATACGAAATTCATTATGTCTATTTTGATTTCCGTTAGAATAAAATTAGATCCTCACGAAACCTTGGAAATGCTCAAATCAATTTTTCATCCGTATAAAGTATTATATATATTATTTAGTGTATTGTATATAATATTCGGGGAAACCCATCAAACGCGCTCATTGATTACCATACGATGGTTTATACATTAAATATAAGTACACACGACAGGTATGAAGCAAAATATACATAAGGTTTTTCCAAGACTAAAAGTTGCCTATGTTACAATACTTCCTTTCAACTAAGTCTGTACCAAAAATCATGACGATAAGTTGCTTTTTTATCATATTTACGGGGCAGGCGAGCAGACACGTTACCTGATGGAAAGCAACTATTTTCGCTCATGGACACTCGTGACATCCGAAGATTCGCGAGTGTGTTGCCGGGCTTTGTGAGGGAATAGGAAATGGAAAAATGTATAGGGGATCAGAGAATTTGGGCCACCGGTACACTCACTGAACGAAACACAGCCCAACGCCGTTTCACTCCAGTTTTCTGTGAAGTCGTGGTATTACTCCGGTCGAGCCCATTCGTGCCGAAGCATGCCTCTCCCACGCTAACTGCTTTGTGTCGCATGAAGGAAGTAAGGAACAAACAAAGACACTTTCCCATTTGAATATTATTATCTTTGATATTATAATATGTACGTACGCGAAATCTATGTCTCTTTGAATTTTCGCTTTACGTCATACAATCTAACCCTTCTCATACACGCCCATTGGTCCCGCTGCTTCTGACTTGACCTTTCCGTGATAACAAATGTTATGTTTTAGATATTCCTAAGGAAGTTTTATCATGGCATGTGTAGACTAACTCACGCACGAGGAGACATTTTTTTATGATATTTTAAGGGGCAAGCGAGCAGACTGCTTACCTGATTGAAAGCAACTACCGTCGCCCATGGACACTTGCGACATCTAAAGGGTCACAAGTACATTGCCGGCCTTTTATGAAGGAAAAGGGAAGCACGACGCCGTCTCACGCCAGTTTTCTGTGAGGTCGTGATATCTGGTCGAGCCGGCCCTTTCGTGCCGAAGCTTGGCTCTTCCACGGCAATGCATCCGTATTATGTAATTAGGATCGAAAAATGTCTCATTGGTACACGCCTCCACCGGGGTTTCAAACCTGCACCCTTTTGAGTGCGAACCGAAGGTCTTACCCACTAGGCCACGGACACTCTAATTATGGCTAAAGGTAAGTGAGTGATTCGAGACATTAAATTATTATTATATTTCAAGAGCATATGGTATATGCTTTTTTCCTACTGTTAGGAAAAGGCATTTAAAGTCAATTCTGTATGTTGTATATATAATTTTCATTCCAATGTGTTGCTTGTTCCAATGTATTTAGCTAATCAAGATTTGCTGTCTTTTTTCCGGGATATTAAAAACGTCACACGACAGAAAGAAACAGCTAGTCTTGATTAGCTAAACACTACTTAGAAATTTTTATGAATAACGAGTTAATTATATAACCAAACTCTCAATGCTAATTTTATAGAGTAGATGAACCAAAGTACTAAGAGCGAGTTTACCGGTGGCGCAATATCCCTAATCCCCCCTATCTCTATTCCTCATAAAGGCCGGCAACGCACTTTCGACTTTTCGGATATCACGAGTGTCCATGGGCAACGGCAGTTGCTTTCTATCAGGTAACCCGTCAGCTCGCTTGCCCCCTGAATATAAAAAAAAAGAGATATAACACGCTCTAAAGCGGAGATCATCTTCGTATAAGGCAATTTATTCGAAAGCAAATTCTCTCTTACTTCACATTATATATAGTGCCTTTTTACGTTATTTAAATTCATTTTCGCAATCGAATCCGTATCTCAATCAGCCGTATAATACAGCACATTTGGCGTACAAGTGATTGCGGACGCACGGTTTATTACACAAATATCGTAAAATTATATTGACGACGCCATTTTATTTTCAATTTCGATTCGATTCTAATCGAGTTTGCGTAACTGCCTAGCTTCGTAATTAAATTTTTTTATGCGCAAAGTGCGCTACTATTTTTTTTTTGTACGTCCAATTAGTAACCAATCAAGCTTGTTAGCTGATTTCTTTATGAAAAGCGTAACTGTTGTTTATATTTCCCGCGACTTATCTTGACACATGTCTCGAGCGTTGTCAAAATAGTCGATACTCTTCTCATAATATCAAAATCCCGGTCAAACTCGATAAAAATGTGTTGTCAAATAAGGGTTCGTCGCAAAATAGAATAAATTAAAAACAAAAGAAAATAATCATTATCGAGAAAAAAACGACATGTTAAAACGTCAATAAAGATGAAAAAATTAACCGGAAAACGTATAGACAAAATGACCACGACAGCTTATCCTAGCCCCGCTGGCCGAAACGCCTCTTCCTCCTCTAGCCGTTAAGGTTAAGACAGAGGCATAACTATCAGCTGCCGCCACGACTCCGTCCGCGTGGTAACAAAGATAAGAAATTTTATTTTCAATAACAAAATTAAATGCTTATTACACCTAGTAACCTCTAAACAGAACGCGCAATAAACGTTTAAAACTCTAATATAGGAAATTAATTCAGAAGAGTACCATGAATAGCTGTCGAGCGCCGTCGTAGTGCATGCCAGGTATCAGAGATGGCGCTGTATATGTAAAATGATTTTCCCTGTTTTCCTGCATTACTCCTGATTTTTTTTCCGCAATTTCCTTTGCTATAAGCCTCACTGGGCCCGAGACCTTTCTAACGGATGCAAATCTGTCGAAATCGGTTCGTGCGTTCTAGTAGAAGTTCGTTAGGAAGGAAAACCCGACTTATTTTTATATAATAGATATAGGCTCTCCTATGTGCGTATACGAACTAAATAATTACTAGCTTTTGCTCGAGGCTTCTGAATTATTTTCATACAAACCTTCATACTCCATTTCATCCACTTGGGGGTAGAATTTATCAAAATCTTTTCTCAGCAAAGCAAAGAATTTTAGATCTTATTAACTAAGAGAAGTAATAAAAATAGCATCGTAAATGGCATCCATGAATTACCGACTATTTATTAAAAACCTAAAGTAGACAAATGATCGTGAACATCACTTTTTTTCTAATTCTTTTACTTGAAGACTAGCAGGATACCTGCAAGTATCATCATATGTTTTGTGTGCACGCAATTATAGACCTTATTAACTATCTGATGGCTCAATGGAGGAAGCGTGAATTGCTTCAACATGTACTTCAGGCGGTATCACCCATCATACAATTAGGGTGCACGCAATTATAGACCTTATCAACTATCTGGTGGCTCGATGGAGGTGGTGTGAATTGCTCCAACATGTAGTGCAGGCGGTGAATGGTGATGTACATTTATCTCAATCCATTGAGCGGGAACATCGCGCCGCTGATCGATCGGCGAGTGAGCGAGCGATTTATAATAAAAACGGAACAGACATTCGGTGGTGTTACACACGGCTTCGAAGGATTATTGAAAATACTTTCTGCCTCGCACAGTAAAACTCTGGAACTGTCACCAGCAGTATTTCCGGACCTACAAACCTTAAAGAAGAGAGCATATTCCCTCTTAAAAGACTCGCAACGCACCTGCAACCCTGATGTTACGAGTGTCTATGGGCGGCGGTAGTTGCTCTCCATCAGGTAACCAGTTTGCACGTTTACCTCCTTATTTTATGAAAAACAAAAATATTTAAAGTGAGAAGAAAAGCTTTGTGGCTCAGTGCGTAAGCGAGTGGTGCAGGTTCACTGTAAGGTGTCAGGGCGGGTAAGATCTTTGGTTTGCACCAAATAGAGTACTAGGACGGTGAAGGGTTTTCCTTCACTCGTTCGTTCGTCGTGAGGAAACCCACCGGAAACCCAGACATATTGAGCTGTTCAATCTTTTAGACTTTTCAGACAATTCAGTATTAGATAAGACGTAACTTTGCTCTGAAAATATTGTATCAATCATCACAGTAGATGAAAAAGCCTAAAAAGGGCGCGCAAGACGTTGTGGGCTACGACATAACAGGGCCAATTTGTGACACTATAGGAGTAAGGGCATCAAGCTCTTAAATATATTTACATATTAACTAAACCGGTTTTGTTAGAACGTGATAATTTTTAATATTGGTGCCTATTTGCACAGTATGAATAGTAAAACAAATATCACATTAAAAAAATATTCATGATATACAATATTCATGAGAAACAACTACAATAATATCGTACAAATAAATAAAAATAGAACACGATGAAAACCGTAAGCGTTCAAACGGTACGAGTTTTTCTTTCATTACAATGTGTCTCAAGATAAAGTACTCCAAGAAATGGAGCGCCGGGCGTTGATGCAAACGATATTTTTCACGGCAATAATTTTATATAAAAGATTGATTATGCCTTCAGAATATATTCATGTGCTGTATGACGTGCCGTTACCGCTTAGTTTATTTACTTAGCTGTTACCCGCGACTACACCCGCGTGTAACTATATAAATTATCTCGTTTTTACATATTTTTTTGCATATTTCTACTTAGCTCCCAAGTAGTAGGTGCCCGCAGCTTCGTTGTGAAAAAATTTGTATATCACGCGGGAACCGTGCATTGTTCCGGATAAAAAGTATCCTATATGTTGCCCAGACCTAATAGCTATTAAACAAAAAAAGATTTATTCAAATCCATCAAGTAGTTCCTGAGATTAGCGCATAAAAACAGGCAAAGAGACAAACAGATAAACAGACAACTTTTTTTAACGATATGTGAAGTTCTATTACTGTTCCTCAGCACCCCCACATTGATTATTTTGTAAAAATTTTAAATGTACAGACACTCCAATTTTACTGTTTTATTATATGTATAGATGTTCGCAGCGTGATAATAAACCTCTTTGATAGATTGACTAACCAACACAAAAATATTTTTCATATTTGCTAGAAGTTCCTGAGATTAGCCGTTCAAACAGACAAACAAACTCTTTGGCTTCATATTATTAGTATAGATATTATAATGTATACCATATTATACCAACCTTAATGAAACACACTTTTTCATGCACTATTTCTATTATATTCACTCACGATTTTACAAATTTATAACAAACATATTTGGACACACACAATGTCAGGACTTTATCAAAATCGGTCGTGAATTTGTTAGAAATTTGTAAATACAAATAAATACATACAAACACATGACCGGTTTCGACAAAGTCATCATCAGGGCATTGTCGAAACCGGTCGTGTATTTATTATAAATGTGTAAATATAAATATAAATATATACATACAAAAACACGACCAGTTTCGACTAAGTCTAAAGACTAAATAATTACATATATATTATACCAAGTTATTTTATTATAAAACTCTGTCAGTCATGTTTTTGAAGAGTACTTGTCTAAAAGATTCCATTGAACCCCGAATTAAAGGGTAAGTAGTTCTATTTTTAAACAACTTTGACAATCTTCAGACTCCATGCGATGATGGCATCATACTAACTTTTTGACATCATAATATTGTAAGTAATTTCGGATCGATCGGAAGTCGACAAGTGGCGCAAATTTTGGTTCTAATATTTAACCCGTACAAAGCTATAAACAAGTTCAATTAAAAGTTTTAAAAACATATTATACAATGTATATTCTAACGAAGTAGCTTTTTTACATAGCCAGGGAAGTCTGGAGAAAAAAAAGGGACTACATGCTAAATGTCCAAAAACAGAAAATCAAGTTATGTATAATTCTAGAATGGCTATTTAAAGCCCTTAATTTTTATACCCTACTCGAACTAAATGGGCGGAAAAAAAATTTTGGAACCTCACAATTTTGACATCAAAATTCGCCATTTGTTAATTAACCCAGAGTCACTTCAACCATTAAAAGGAAGCTAACTATACCTCATATGCTTAAATCCATCAATACGTTTAGGCTGCAGAGCGTGCCAAACAATTATAAATACATACGTACTCGTATATACATACATACAAAACTCTCGAAAAACTTAACCCTCCTTCTGGCGCAGTCGGGTAAGAAAAGCATAACAGAATTGGAATTCATTACAATCTTTTGATATTTGTTTGTCTGGGGGTCCCGCTTCAGCAATTCTTTCGCCTCCTTGTTCAATTTGTTTACTCAGGACTAATTGCTGGCTTTCAATTTTACTCATTATATTTCTACCGTTTTTTACGGTCAGAAAAAATAGTTTTTTTCTTAAAGTTTTTTGTAAAGTTATTTTCTTTGAATATTTTTAATTGGGAGAGTATTACCTAAGTGACCTACCGACTGCTTTCTTTGGCCAAAAATTCCATAGACGTAGAATAATATAGAGAACCCAGTGTCATAGCAATAGAGAAGATCCGTATAAAACAAAATTTATTGAATGCAAATTATTATGATAGTGAGCTTAAAGGTGTACAAAATCACAAAAAATCTCAGAATTATATTAAGAAATAAGTAAGGTATTAGCGATTTAAGTTTTCTACCCATCTCTCTCCCTCAAAACGTAATTTAGTATGAACTTTGTATGCAGCTTGTAAACTTTGACGTCACAATCAATATCGGATCTCTCTTTCTAACTGACTACTTTAAAGGCTTGTAACTTTAAAGGCTTGTAACGTTTTCAATATTACCAAAAAACTCACTGAAGCACATGGTTTTTCAATAACGAAAGAATTGTTTAAATAAATAATAAAAAATCATGCATATTCTCTACTATACCCAGCAGTCTTTATTATTATGCATAAATAATAATATGTACTAGAAGTCGCCCTGTGGTCGAAATTCGACCATTAATATTTAAATCCATCGTGTAGAGGAGTTATTAAAAAAATCTATTCTCAATTCAATCACAGACTTCGATTTGGCATAAAGGTCTCGTTGTCAGGCCAAAAAATTTTATTTAAAAAATAACAGATTTCAACCATACTTTTTGTTTGAATATCGTGTCATGTCAAAATATTGGAGAGTTTTATTTATTAAAATATGCAATATTAAAGCATATTTTAAAATAATATTAGTATTCCACGCTCCTCCTTCAGATCAACTATAACTGGGAGAAATTTCATACTTTCACATCTACGCGTCTTTCGTAAAAAGGGGTACAAAGTTTTCCGCTCGCGTATTAATATATAGATAATATCAAATTTCATCAAAACCCGTATAGAAGTTTAGGCGTGATTATCAGACATCCAAAAAACTTTTACATAAATATTAGTATAATAAAAGCCTTAATAAATTGGCTCTCGAAACTAAAAATACCTCTTTATAAAATTACACTCCCGCATTCACGTTTTCATGAATATGAAAATAATTCACTCTGGCTCTTGTGTTTACAAATTGAAAAATAAAAAGCCTTTGGAAAGCTTTAGCCTTTTGCTCAATTGGGACCTTATGTTCGGTGCTGGGATTACGACAAGCCGGTTCTGGGACCAACGATTAATATTAATATACAATGGTATTTTTAGCAAAATATTCCTTTTTCCCGACTATCAATCGAGAATTATGTTCTTCATATTCTACGTCCCATTTGTTGACATGATTTAATCTACAGTACAATAAAACGTAAGTTATAAAACTTTAGGTGTCCCTTATATGGACGCTCACGGTGAAAGTTTTTTTTTTACATTTGTCACGCTGTATTTAATTCTGAAAAACGCCTTTGAGACATTTACAAAACTCTTATATTTTTATCTAAGCCAAATCAATCTGTGATAAAAAAGTTCCGGATTTCACAAAGGAGGATTTCCTTGGCAAATCCTTTACCCGCCTGCACTGCGGATTTAGACTTTCTTTGCTCAATTTATACGAATTAATGGTCACTTGATGCGACCACACAGACCGGTTTTGTAGGAAAATTTGTATGGGCGACCACATTTTTTGTCGTTTTGGTATAGATTAGGAAAGACATTTTGATTAAGGAAGAATAAGAACTCGTTATATAAATATTTTTATTGAACTGCTTAATGGATGAAAGTTATTTTTTTATTAAATTAATTATAATAATAAATATATTGTGACTAGGTCGTCAAAAATTGTTCTGCGACCAAATCCTTAAGTGTTAAAACTTAATATAAGTAATACTCGCGTACTCTTAAGGAATCATGCTACACATTATCAGATATGCAAATTAATTAATTTTTTACCAATACGGTTAGATAACCTTAAAAAAAGTCATCTTAACTTTTATCCGACAAAATGCTAGTAAAATAGTCACCCTAGTTACCCCCATTACGTGATGAGCCCCGGTATCGTCAGGCGCTTGTTTTGCTAGATTTATACTGCAAGTGATAAATTGTCCATAGGAGGCGCGGTCTTTTAAGTATTTCTCAAAGTAAACAATTATTTGTGCATAAGTAACAAAATATTAAGTAACTTGCAAGCCGACGCTTAAACGGTGGACGTTATGTAAAGTATTAACAGACAGTATTTATAACTAAAAATATGTAGTTTATTATTGAAAACTCGACTGCAGGATTTCTAATCTTACTAATATTATAAGTGTGAAATGTTCGTTACTTCTTCACGCTTAAACGCATAACTTCACGCTTTCGATTAAATTTGGCATGAATGTATCTGGTATCTTGGATTAACACATAAAACGTACTTTTCAATCTCAACTAAGCCACGGGTAGCGCCGCGGGGCACAACTAATAAATAATGTAATAATAATAAATCTATGTACCAAACATTTTGTATTCCCGTTTATTGTATCTGTAACAAAACAAAAGCTCAACAAATCCCTGAATTGTATTAACTCGGCTCTCGGGTTAATCAAAATTTACCGCGTAGCAGTCTCGTAGCGGCGTAGAACCGTAGCTACGTAGCCCGTAGCCCCGTAACTACGGAGTCTCGTAACTACGTAGTCCCGTAGCCACATAGCGTCGTACGTACATAGCTACGTGGCGTAGAAGTCAGTAAACTTGAAACCGTTACGAGACTGAAAGACCGATTTACAATACTGCATCCTACTCTTAAGGAACGTGAAATATCGTTATTATATGAGGATGGCTGCATTCGATTGAGTCCGAATATTTGAATATGTCGTTTAAGAGTAGGACTTCAGGGACGGCGCTGGGCTACGAGTGTGCCGGTTAGGTATGAAGCGGACGAAATAAAACACAACAAACACTAATATAACATAAATCAACGAAAGAAATTGTATTTTTGTAGGCGCCCATCTGCAGGCTGACTGTTATGAATGAAGCCATCTTTGTTTTATAGCTGTTAAGACAATATATAGGAGACTGTTTATCACGGGAAAATGTACGGTAACCGTGTTAAAATACGAATCTATGTAACGCATATGCGGACATTGACTAGTGTATAACTAATGCCTTTTTATGCCGCTAATACTTTTTATATCACTTAAAAAACTTCGAACTATTTTTACTCCAATATATCAGTGGAAAACAAAATGTTTGTTAGTGTTTTAAATAGCAAAGGTGTCGGACACAAACCACGCCAAACTTTTAGGTCCTTTACGACCTGAATATTAAACTAATGCCAACTTTTTGTATTAACTTTCATTATCTCACACATAAATTTTCCCAGTTTTAGTGTTCGTCCTTTTAGCGTTTATATTTTTCGTGGCATCATTTATGTTATTAAATTAGTGTATAAGACAATGTTTGGTGCCATTAAGCAATACTATTCTAACCCACAAAAATCGAAATCCGAGTTATGCACCTAGCTGTAATCTTATCTTAATAAGGAACGTATTTCAAAAAAGTGTTAGGTGCCATACAATATTTCGTTTGATAAAATATCATTAGAAAAAATGTGAGAGCTCTTGATCTGACATAGATCATCTAAACTTTAGCATTATTTATCTAAAAATATCTGACTTGTGGGTTAACGTGGTATTGCATATTGGAGTCCAGGTAGCTTTTTATGAAAGTAGTTGCAGAGTTGAAGTAGAAAGAAACGCATACGATAATATACGAACGTAAAAAAGTGGCCAAATGCGAGGTGACCTCGCTTATGAAGGGTTCCGCAGCAGCATATAGGTTATGCATTTTTTAGATGATAAAGGGGCAAACAGGTTAGCTGATGGAAAACAAATACCGTCGCCCATAACAGACTCTACGTCAGAAGTGTTGCAGAAAATGTTTTAGGAATCAAAAGTATTATTCTAAAAATTGAAATTTGAATAAAATCAGTGCTTAGCATTTTTGATCATTGTCGATTGGGCAAGGAAGACGGATAGAATTTCCGGACAGATACGACCTGCAAGCCTTCAAGAAGTGAGCGTATTCTGTCTGCCGGCAACGCACCTGCAATTCTTCTTATGTTGCTAGTGTCTATGGGCGGCGGTAGTTGCTTTCCATCAAGTAACCCGTTTGCTCGTTTTCTCGATAACATAAGGTATCTTATATTAAAAAAGCATGAAATGGAGGGTTTCGGCCCCCCCCCCGGACACCCCCTTATGTACGCCCATGCTGCTAGCTGGTTTGTAGGTTTCTTAGTGCGGAAAAGTATAACACAACTTGAAGACGTAAGTGGAAGAAGCAGATAGCTAACATTTTAAAAACTCCCGGATTTTTGCGTTAACGGACGCTTCTGGACCCGAAAATTATTTGAAATTAAAATAATGTGGGTTTGATGTATAGCGAGATAGACAGGCTATTTATTTAAATAGGCAAGATACGAGATTTGTCAAATTTTTGTAGGAAAAAAATATATAATATCGAAGGTTGCAAAATGTTAGTATTTGCTTCATCCACTTATGTATTCAATTATTTTAAGATGCGTGTAGTACCCGTGGGCACAGCCAGTTATTAAATAAACCATAGCCAACAATAGCCAACAAACACGTTCTGAATAATTATGCTTTAAATTTTAATTTTAAGCATACTTTCCTTCAATTTCGTTCCCGATCCCGAGCACGCGGAGTGCGGGTGATGTAAACATTTCGACGGAACCCAAGCCTCTTTGTTCCTTCGCACTTCACTGTGCTATGTTTCATTAAAAATGTAACACTGTGAATGAATTAATTGTAAGTTAATATTATGGGTGCTTTTACACCACATGAATATAATTTTTATCGAAAATCGTCGGCTCTTCACCGTCGAGGTCGTGCGTTTGATTCCCGCATTGGAAACGTATTATTTCCAAGTTCGGTTAGGGCAATGCAGGCTGGCATGATCACCTGATTATCTGACAAACAAAATGATCCATGCGATGGGCATGTAAAAAGTCGTTCCTGCGCCGTATCTCTCACAAGTCGTGTCGGTCATCACTGGGTTTTAAGAGAAAAGGATGAGAGAGTGGTCTTGTATACTGCGTACAC
>JAOTAV010073486.1:0-13241 GCA_026546445.1 Cyclargus thomasi | reverse complement strand
CTCTCTTCTTGAAGGTTTGTAGGTCGTAGCGGTCCGGAAATACTGCTGGTGATAGTTCATTCCAGAGCTTTACTGTGTACGATTATCGCGTCATGTCAAAATATTGTAGTGTGCGTGTTTTAATGTGCGAAGCATTTTATTTTTTTTTAAATATGTAAGCTCCTCTACATTAACTATAACTGGGAAAATGTTCATGTTTTTACATCAACGCGTCTTTCTTAAATAGTGGTACAGAGTTTTCCGCTCCCGTATTAATATATAATAGATAAGTATATACAAGGATCTGTTTAGAGATCTAATCGTACACTTCGAGTATTGGCTACTGTCAGGGCGCATGTCTTTCACATCAGTCGACACATAGTCGCACACTAACGCTTATTATTATTATTTTAGCCAGGTTACGCTTGGGTTAGAAAGTGTCAGAAACACAAAGGAAAAACCAAATGGCAGGGCTATTATGTAAAAATTGCGATCAACATTCTTCAATAGCGATAAACACGCGTTCAATTACTAAACTTTAAATTTGGAAGTAATTTGTGTCAAAGTCCTTGCTAAAAGCATAGAATAGGAAAAAGGAACGATTACGGCTAGATTGCTTTTATTGTTACATGATAAGAATTTGATTTTGGAGCAATGATTGCGCAATTATACATAATAACCCTGCCGCAGTGACTTTTTGTTAAGTTTCTGACATTTTCTGTGCTGTCTCGTTACTGCCGCGTTGTTATGGTGCTGTCTGAATTTTTTGAATTTTGAAGAAAAAAAATTGAGTGTTTTTAAATGTTTTTCGCGACCAATCATCTCAGATCCAAATGGACTTTGAAGTAAATGAGATATATAGATTTCACTGTGAACATCGTGGTTGTAGCGAGCGCGGGGTTACCGCATGTAGAATAGAAGGCAAAAATCCAGCGGTGACGGTTAACACAGGGGTTGGTTAGTATTTCATCAGCACTGGGCAGGAGGGATTGGGCGGTACGAGTGTCGACACACATGAGCTGGGTAGCAACACAAACGGGCGGGGTAACGACACTTATACGCAGAATGACAAGACAAAATGGGCAGGGTATCAACACAGGGCAGATTAGCAACTCAACGAGAGCAGCAACAAAAATAGACAGACAGGGTACTGAGAAAAACGTACATTACCACAAATGGGCGGGGTAACTACACAAAACGGACCGGGTTGTAACAGAACATTCAGGGTATTAACACAAATGGGCAGGGTTGCAACACAAATCAGACGGGTATTAACACAAATGGGGAGGGTGGCAACACAAATCATTCGGGTATTAACACAAATGGGGAGGGTGTTAACACAGTGGGCAGGGCAGTAACGCAGTCGGTTGTAGGTGAGCTGCCGCTGGTGAAGGGCATGCCCGGCGTGACGGCCAGCGTCGCCGCGCTCCTGCCGCGCCGCGCCGGTGCGTACCGCTCGTGACTAGCCCGCTTGTGTCCGTAACGAGTCCGCTTGAGTCTTATCATGAGTCCGCTTGAGTCTGTTACAAGTCCGCTTGAGTCTATCATGAGTTTGCTTGACTCTGTCATGATTTTGCTTGAGTCTATCATGAATCCACTCGAGGCTGTCATGAGTGCGCTTGAGTCTGTCATGAGTCTGCTTAAATCATTGAGTACGCTGTCATTTTCACCGGCTCCACGTCTATCAGTCATAACACCGATGTCACCTGTTTAAAGTCCGCTCGAGTGTGTGTGCCTGTCCATTCCTAACTTTTTCAACTTGCTCCAATACCGGAAATTAACAAGATTAAAAATATCATTGAAACTATTTCCATTTTCCGTTTTATACTTGTTGATGTTAACTCGTTTTGTCATTAATTTGTTTGTCATCATTTCGGTGGTATTTTGTGTTGAATTTTGATAATCGTATGTTTTTTTCCTTTAACATGATGCATTTTTGTATACAATCATTATCTGCTTGTATTTACTTTAATGACCCCTGTCCTCACAAAAACCGCCGATAACGTTGTTTCTTTTCTTATTTTAGAAAGAATGGGCATGAGAGGTTGATTTTGATTGAAGACATTAGTGGAAGAAGGAGATATCTAACAATTTAAAAACTCCCGTTTGTTTGCATACATGAGGTCTTAGGACTAGAAGTAATTTGAAGTAAAATGTTTCTCATGTGCATTGCCAGATATATCAGCTGGATAATGAAGTAGGAAAGTTACAGCTTAAAAGATTAGTAAAATTTTATGTAACAAATGAGACATTGTTCTCGTGTTAGTTACCCGCTTCTTTTACTCAAGTCTTCAAGTAGCAATAACCTAGACTAGCGCAAGTTGACGAAGTGTTTTACTATACACAGTATAAACTAGATCGTCAAAGTAAAGGTAAGATAGAATATAGTTCATGCAACTTTAGACTATTTTGTGTAAGTTATAAGTGTGATATTTGTATATGCATGCCGGTATTTAGCTTGTATATTTATGAGAGATTGCAATGGGATGGTTGATAAAGTTGATATAATAAGGCCAAGAACATATCTTATTATTTAATAGAGGTTTTTAAGTTACCGAGGTTTTAATGATCGAGGTTGTACTGTCTTCTTGTAGTGTATATATTTATTTAGCTTTAATAATAATAATAGTATATATGGACGCTTCACACCACGTCAGTCTGGTCCCGGTCTGGTACGAGACAACGGAAATATATTCAGTGCTTTCTATACTATCCATATATTATGTAAGATTTTTATTATATGTTACACATAATATTTAAGACACATCCAAGACCCCGGAGCATTAAAAATCTTTTGCTCCGTCGGCGGAATTCGAACCCAAGACTTGAGCTGCCAAAGCTCTTTCCAACTAAGCCACAGAGGTCGTCAAAAGCTTTCCGTATATATTTATAACCTAATATATTTGGTTTACAGTTATCGTATTCATAATATGTTTATATTATAACATTTCATATTATTATGTTTGTAATTAGACATGTGTTGAATGATATTAATTGATAAAAATACAGGCTCGGTTTCGAAAAATCTTTGTTTTGGTATTATTAATAATCAAGCTTCTTAAAAACAACTTAATCGACTCAAAATACTACCAAAGCTGAAAAAGAAATTCTGCAGTCGTTTTACCGTTAATAAGTCGAGTAACATTAGTGACCGATTACAATGTCGTCCTCGTATTAATATTATTTACAGTCTTGTTCCGTTAAACTAAAGTACGTAGAGTTTTTTACACTAAATGTGTCTCCCCTTTTCTTTTTTTAAGCGAGTGTCTGTGTTTATTTAAGTGACTGCAACTAGATGGGTTGATGTAAAAAATCTACGTTTCGGCGTCTAGATCTCTTCAGCTAATTTCAACACACTTTAACTCCCTTATTCATAAAAATATTTAAACAGTGTTTAACTATTCAAGTTTCGCTGTCCGCTGTTGTGTGACATTTTAAATAACCCTGAAAGGGACTGCGAATCTTTATCAGTTAAACACTGTTTAAATATTTTTTTATGAATAGGGGGGTAAATGTTTGAGCACATATTTCTTGTGACGTAAGTTTTAAGGTTTGCCTCATAGATGGCGTTCTACAACAATAAGCACAATACCATTAGCACACAATCGCGCCATTCACAGGAACTGATAACTTTCATGAAATAAAATAATTCATTAACCAAACCAAATTAAATCGATCCTATTATCGTGAATTCATTGATATGCTTGAAGCACTTTATATTCACGTACCTCAATAAAACAAACTGTTGTGTGCACAAAGTATGTTAAACCTTAACTTTATTTTCTGGAGGATCAACTGTGTAAATAGCCTTGGAATATTCAATATGCAAGGGAAAATGAATACTCAAAATATTTAAAATTAAAGATAAGATACATTTACCTTGTAAACTTATTGTGTACTCTAAGCCTGTTTTCAACTACCGTCTCCTAGCGGTCTTTTAGCGTCCTGTGTTTCAAGAAAAAATACGATTAGAAAAAAAATATGTGGCAACCTAAGTTAAGTACCCAGCGATAATTATTGCACATTGACCTTTGGAAGTTGGTGTATTTTATACAAAGATATATATACAAAGGCTGAATCATAATTGAAGACATAACTGGAAGATGCGGATAACTAACATTTTTACAACTTTCGAGTAAATACTACTGTTTTCCTATAAAATTGCAACAAATTTTATAAATGTCAAATCCTCATTTATTTAATTTCATTTATTTTTTCTGGTCCTAAAGCGTCAATTTACTCAAAAGACCGGCAAATTTTTAAATGTAAGTTTGCTTCTTCCTCTTATGTCTTCAATTGTTTTGACAGCTCCTAATTTTACTAGACTGTATATATTTCTTGCGACAAAGACAATCCACGAAGCCGAGATAGGCTCTTTTCAAAGGTCGGGTTTAAAAATATTTATTGCTTGGTATTGTTTATTGTATACTCGATAGATGGTTCAACTCAGTTGTGCGCGGCCCTATGTGTGCGTGCGCTTGTCAATACACAACATTTTACATTCATATGGCAGTGACGCGGCAGGCGTCGCGTGACAACAAGGCTTACCCACACATAGGGTCGCGCGCACAATTCAGTTGAACTATCTTAATGTACATATGAAATTCTTGTATGCGTGTGTTTGTCACTCCTTCAAACGACTGGACCGATTGTGATAAAATTTTGTACACAAATTTTTTTCTAATATTTTATAATCTGACCCATTGGTCTCGAGAATGGTTTAGATTCACAACTAAGACCGGCAGTATATAATATTGTATACTTACGTATGATAGATGGTGAGAGCGGATCCCGGACATCCGTAGAGCGAATGCTGGCTTTCGGCCGCGAGCTGTACGCTATGAGCCAGAAGCTGCAACAGGATCCCGTGCACAAGTCCATGCTGGAAGTGAGTTTAGCTTTTTACATATAAAACCGACGGTTTTTTCATATTGCGAGTCCTTAGGTGATGGTGGTTGCTTTCAATGTGGCGACCTGTCTGCTCGTTTTCCTACTGGAGTGTAGTAGTAGTAGAGTGTGTACCTAGTGGAGTGGGAGGGGTGGGCTCTTTTTAAATAAACAGGGACAAGTCGTTATGCTGTTGAACCCAATGAACCCAAAAGCCCAATTTGAACTGCATTGAACACAAATATCGACGAACAAAATGGAGATAAGAAAGTGTATATAGAATGATAGCTAGAATAAGAAGAGTCTTTATCTATACTAGGGGTCCGGTCGCCCTATGGTCAAAATTCGACTATAAATATTAAATATCTAAATCCATCGTATAGAGGAGCTATAAAAAATAATATAATCTATCTCAATCCAGTCACATACTTGGCATAAATGTCTCGTTACCAGGCAATTAAATTTTTATGATAAAAAGAACTGACCTAAGTCATAAACAAAGGATTACTTCGTGCATGATTATTGTGTCATGTCAAAATATTGTAGCGTCGTGTTTTATTTATTAAAAATATCCAAGATAAATCTCTCTCTCTCTCCTCCTCCATATCATCTATAACTGGGAGAAATACGCTTTTATATCTACGCGGCTTTCGTAAAATGGGATAGTTTACAGCTCGCGATATCATTTCACCTCTTTTACCATGACCGTGGAATTGCGCAATAAAATCGACTTTATCATATATAAAAACAGTACATATACTTTCTAATACTGATCTTCACCTGTACAATGGGTAAGATGTCAATTTTTTTGCTTATTGGTAGCTAAGACTTCTTTAACTGCTTAAAATAAAACTACATATCAGTGCAAAATTAAAAATGACTGATACCTTAAATTCTCTCAAAGATATGGCAATTTAAAATTACATAAAATAGACCTCCCAAAACGCCCATACAAAAAGATACTCCAATATGACGTCACTTACCGGTAGTTAGTATCGCAACGCGTAGGCTGAAATTTTGGAAATCGTGTTTTTTCCCTATTTATTATTAATAATCTTTGAAAAAATAGTACATTTTTGACCTAGAGGACAACCGTATTTCAGGACGCATTCAGCCTGCTAGCGTACAGCAACCCGTGGGACAGCCCGGTCGGCTGGCAGCTGGAGCCGGTGCGACGCGAGGCCGTCTGTGAGGCGCTCAACTCCGCCATTCTCGGTACGTGTATTATATAAATTGCGAGCCTTCCAATTGCATATAAACGAAGCTAGACGACGCCCGCAATTCCGTTGTGCCAAAAGTAGTTTAGAGAGAACCGCACATTTTTCCAAGATTAAAAGTATCTCATGTTCTACCCAGAGACTTGCCAAAAGTATCTCCATGTCAAATGACAGCTAAATTAATTCAATCATTGAAGTGAAGTGGCGTGAAGAGGAAAAAGATAGACGTACATGCTTTGGAATTTCACATTATAAATAATGAATAAAGATTTGTATCTTTGTATGTTTGTTACGAATAAACTTAAAAGTACTTAGAAATCGGATGATTTCAGATATTCTTTCACTGTTAGATTCTTCGTTATCACAGAGTGACATAAACAAACGGGTGTTATATTTCAGAATGGCAGGGCATGGGTTGGGTGTCACCTGTGGAGGCGTGCGCAGCGCATTCGCGCGACCTGCTGCGGCGCATGGCGCGCGCTGACCTCGGCGCGTGTGCATTCGCTGACCTGCCCGCACTGCTGCGCCGCTGACGCCGCCGGTCGCACCCCGCGCGGCCCCCCGCGCGCTCCCTCGCCCGTATCCCCGCCCGCCCGCGCCGCCGCCGCGACGTTTGAACGTGCACGTCAGCCATGAGCGTATACGCGTGCGTGTACGCTCGACTTGCACATACATACGCGCGTATACGCTCGCTAAAAACGTGCACGCATGCATACGCACTCGCCATAAAAGTGCGCCCGTGCGTACACGTCTGCCATAAACGTGCGCCTGCGCGAACACGCCAGCTACAAGTGTACGCGCCAGCGCACCCGCCACGTCAGACCGCTAAGATATTTCACATCGCTCTAGATCCTTGCCCTGGAATCGCTCGCTTATAAGAGTTACTTGTAACTTTTCAATAATAATTACTGAATTTTAACTACTTAGTCCCGCCAGTACTATGCCATCGAAATACGTCATCTACCTATAAATTTTATTTGTATCAAAAAAGTTGACAAGGATCAAAATGACACTAGATACAAGGAAATCTCAAGTATACTTTTTCCTGTCATTAGATGTGGTCTGTCTTGCGGTGTTTATATTAACGCATTTATGAACATGTATGCGGCTCTTAACGGGCTTCGGGTTTCGCGGTTGTATAGATACCGTTCAGTAGGTTATAATAGACTCTATGCCAATGTAAATAAAGATCAATTTTTATCAACAATTCTATCGTAACGCACATGTGATGCCTTAGGGAGTGCGCTACATGTGGCTGGTAGGGCGCGTCGCTGGAAGTTGATATAAATATTGTAATATAATGATTTTGAGGCTGCTCTGCGTTCCACTCGGTTACCGCTGGTGGTTACATTATTAATACATTGATCGCGAATTGAAACTTATCACTTTTCAAATTGCACGTGGCGCTGTGGCATACGTCATACGGTAACCTTGTCGGAGCGTACGTGTGTCGGAGATCTTACTCGATGATTTTGATAGGTTTTATTAGTTTATAAGTTTTATACTCGGCCTTCGTTCGGTGAGGTGTGACGCGCGTTTGGGACTTTTGAACTTCGAATTTAGTTGTGATGGACACTGACTATGCGTTGTGTATATTCAGCGTATATATAGATATATAATAGTATATCGGGGCGCTTATGTCGCCATGTTCATCGTTTGTGATAATCTTTAGGTGTTTTGTCTTTTTTTTTTTCAGAAACTACTTTCAGCCTTATTTTGCGTTCAACGAAATAAGAGTTAGTTTTGTATAATTAATTTCAGTTTTTATTTCGTTCGACGCATTTTTAGTATGGTGAAGTTATTTTTGAAATATTTCGGTGTATTTCGTTTAATGTCTTCTAGTTTACTGTTGGATGCCACCAAAATTAGCGGCATAAGCGTCACCATTTTAAACTTAAATTAGTCGTAAAGTATCGAGATGTTTGTGAGTAGAAATGCTAAGGTGTATATTGCTTTAGGCGCGGGTTGGATCCGCCATTTTGTTTGCGTCTGTCACCTGTAGTGGCGGTCGACACAAGATGGCTGCCGTGACGTCACGACAGTTGTTTCTGTACTCTGCGTTGAGTCGATGATGTATAGACAGTCCAATTTTTATTTGAAAACACTTCAATGATTTTGAGCTGTTTGTTTTCTGTCAGGATTCTGTCTGTACGAGCTACGAGCGGCCGCCGACGCCCCCTGTAAAAATATTCTACAATATTGTTCTTGTAATGTATTGTTTTCTTTTTTAATAATATATTGTGTTTAAATGCCAAAAACGCCTTTTATTTATGTTCTTTTTCACATATTTTAACTCAAGAAAATTTACAATGTGATTATTTATCAATGCATAGATTTAAAACAAGAATATTTTTTTTACAAATATAATAATTTAGCTATGCCTTGCGGTGCTACCCGCGTAAAAAGTAGCCTATTTGCTAGTCAAGAATATCAGCCAGCTCCATGCCATATTTTATCGAAATCGGTCAAGCCTTTTAAGTGTGAAGAAGTAACAAACATATACACGAACTCACAAACTTTTGCATTTACAATATTAGTTGGAGGATAGTAGGATAGGATAGTATAAATATTAAGAATTTATTGAGAAAATATAAAAACAAGTATGAATAAATGCAATTATCTCAGGCACGTACTAAATAGCACCTGTTCTTTCCGTAACTACATATTTACATGTTAATCGATATGTTATCTTTATAGTTTACCGACAAATACAGAAAGTATGTGAGAATGGAACAAAAACACAAATTATCTACTATTGTCTTACTATCTAATTAAAACTAGTAGCTTAAAGTTTTACGTGCAATTTAATCCACGGTGAAACAAACCTTGAGGTGATAGATATACGATCCATATTACATCAGTCGTAAGTTACACAACACAACTTGTGCGATGTGGTAACAAACATTCTGTGCACATTGTATCCCCTCCCTTCACCTTATTGCGTGGTAATAGGAGCTAAAGTTGTTTGGCAAGTCTTTCAATACTTGTTTTGATGTTGTTTTTAACGTCAGTAGGATCATTAACTCACAGCTCGTCATGGGCGAATGTATTTTGTGCTAGAGTTAAATTCTCCGCGATTAAAACATAAAACAAGTGTTTAGTGCTAATGTGATAAGTTCGCCATAAATAATATTAAACCGATAACTATATATGTGAATGATAATGGAATAAGTGATAATTAAGTCGTTGATACGTTTTGGACATTGGACGTTGGGTTTTTAGTGTATTTTAATAATGTAGGGTAACCAAAGATAGCTGAGGTGAGTAACAGGTTTCAACGTAACCAATTTTGCCTGTTTATTAGCTAACTCTCGCTGTAAGTTGAAGTAGCACTTTTTGGCGTGGGAGAGCCATGCTTCGGCACGAACGGTCCGGCTCAACAGTGTGTCAGTAATACCACGGCCTCACAGAAAACTAGCGTGAAACGGCATTGTGGTGTGTTTCGTCCAGTGGGTTAGTTTACCGGTGGCCCAACTTCCCAAAACTCCTAAAGGGTTAGGAGTTTAGAGAAGCCCCTTTTGATTTTAGGCTTTCGCCAGTAACATAAAAAATATTAGAAACTACATGACACAAGCGACTCCGTTACGCCAAAATTCGCTTATCGCGCGCGGGGAACCATACAATTTACCGGCATAAAAAGTATTCACAAGATCATTCTGGGGTGGCCACGGAGCTCAAAGTATGTTCATACCAAATTTCAGCAAAATTGGTTGAGCGTGAAGTTTGGGCGTGAAGAGGTACCGGACAGACAGATAGACCGGCAGAGGCACTCTCGCATTTATAATATTAGTATAGAAATATGGGACTATATTGGCTTTGAAGTTTCATCAAGCAATAAGTGTATAGGATTCCTCTCAAAACCCTTCACCTGGTGTTTCAGATGAAATGGTTAGTGCTGTGGTCGCTGTGGGCGATGCGGCTGACGCGGCAGCCGACGTCGGAGGTGCGGGTGCGGGGGGGAGTGCTGCGGGGGGAGGTGGTACCGGACGGGTCGCATCGCCGGTACCTCAACATACCTTATGCGACGCATTTGGGAAGATTCCAGGTAGCTTACATATCGAACAAGCTAAATGTCCAAAAACAAAAAACCCGACTGCAGGAACCGTTAAAAGTCCGCTATTTTTAATATTTTTAAATATCTAGTGTCACTCTAACAGTGATGTGGAAATAGGAATATAACGACACCTCTCAAGCCAAAATCCATTAAGCGGTTTAGGCTGCAGAGCGTGACAAACAATTACACGTATAAAATATATATTATATACCCTCGAAATACATAACCCTTTTTTTGGCGCAGTAGGATATGTAGCCGTGCTACTCGGCGCTACCCGCGTTAATGTAAGGGGAAAACAAAATTTGAATTCCCACAATATTGAAGTGGTCTACTTAATTTTTTTTTTGGGAAAAACTCACAACATATAAAACTAGCACTAAAGATCCATATTGAGTAGTTCTATGCGAATAACATGTTCGAATTATCGTTCAGTATGCAATTGCTATAATTAATGCTGTTTGTTGCAAATCCCACGAGCTCGATTATGACCTAATCTATTCTCATTATTATTCTCATATCGTTTCATTGATAATGCAGAAACGACCTTACCTTATTACTGAATAATACATGTCAATTATTGTATTGAAGAATAGCTTGAGAATGAATCGTAACTGAATCTGCCGTTGCAAGTATTGTCGTCCTAATGAAACTGTTATGCAACTTTTGATGGTTTGACGTTTCTTGAGGGCATAATAAAAATAACGAAGGTAACGGACGGAATGTAATGAGTGCTTTCTCTGTATAGTAGTTCTGGCGTACTGTTGATGAGCAACACTCAATAGTGGCGCTAACGAAACCCGTTTCAAATTTCAGGATTCCGGTCCAGACCCGAAATGGGATAGAGTGTTTGAAGCGTTTCAAGAAAACTCCCGATGTCTTCAGAGATTTAGTACGACCTGGATAAATGGTAGAGAAGATTGCCTCACCCTGAACGTCTACACTCCACTGAATGCGGACCACAATTTGCCAGTGATGGTCTTCATTCACGGCGGAGGCTTCAGAGACGGGTCCAGCTCCCCTTTCATCTACGGCCCGGAAGACCTCGTCAGACATGGCGTCATTTTAGTGACTATTAACTATAGACTCGAGATACTGGGATTCCTCAACTTGGGCATAAAGGAGGCTCCAGGCAACGTCGGGATGAAGGATCAGGTGCGAGCGTTGCGATGGGTGAAGCGGAATATAGCAGCTTTCGGTGGTGATCCCGATAAAGTGACGGTTTTTGGAGAGAGCGCTGGATCCGCGTCTGTCATGTATCATATTCTCTCTCCAGTATCAAAAAGATTGTTCCACCAGGCGATCCTGCAGAGCGGTTCTGCAGTTTCCCCTTGGAGTTTTCAACATGAGCCTCTGGAAGTCGCAAAATCTTTCGTGCGCCAATTAGGTCACGAGACGGATGACCCAAAAGAGATGTACGAGATCATCATACAGCAATCTCCTGTGAAACTTCTGGAAACGCGCGTGCCCCGTAAGAGTGGGGATGTTGTGCTGTCAGAAAACATTTTCGTTCCCTCAATCGAGAAAGATTTAGGCTTGGAACGCTTCCTACCTGACAGTCCCTACAATCTTTTGATGGCGGATAATTTCAATAAAGTGCCAATACTTATGGGTTACAATAATGCGGAAGGATTCTATTTCACCGGACGTGAAAACGCGACGACCATACCGAAAATCAACTTTGTAGATTCTCTACCTAGAGATCTAGACTTTCCATCCCAAGAAGAGAAGTTGGCTGTTGGTAAAAGACTGAAAGAGTTGTATGTAGGAGATAGAAACGTAACCAAAGATACCGTACCTGAACTGGCCAAATACGAGGGAGATTCGGGGATAGTGTACCCTGTTGTGTCGACCATGGACTACCTAAAGAAGGCTACGGGCTATCCCGTGTACGCGTACAAATTCTGCCGCAGTGGATGGAAGAATTTAATGAAGATGGTAGTCAGGAAGTTCAACAGCCCGGGCGCTGTACATGCTGACGAGTTATTCTACATGTTCAAGTTCAGACTGCCCATCCTGACCATTCTGGAAGTCGATGTGACGGACAAAGTTACCACTATGTGGACGAATTTCGCTAAATATGGGTAACTATGATTTTTTTTATTGTGTCTGTAGCTTTTCGAAAGCAAAATAAAATAACCGTACATTCCAGTGCCGCTAAAATTATTCTCTTCTTAAAATTGTTTTTGGGTCTATTGTACTGTGACATATAAGTCCAATTGCCGTCGCTTATGGATACTTCAAGTATCAAGTGCGTTGCCGGCCTTTTTATGAGGGAATAGGCTTTATAAATAGGGATAGGTAATAAAGTGTATGTATGTAAATAGTTGGGTTGGAGTCCTAGTGAACTCACTCACTGGACAAAACAGCGCTAGCGTTGTTTAGCTGCCGTTTTTGTTTGGTCAAGCCGGCCTATTCCTGTCTAAGCGTGGCTCTCCCACGAAAAGACATCCTGTATTTTTGACTGCTTGAAAGGAAAATAAAATCTCCTATGACAATGACATTTTAGGTGATTTTACTTTCAGGAATCCCACACCAGAAATCACAAAACTCCTACCGGTGAAATGGGAGTCTGTAGACAAGAAAGACGAGGTTCTACTCATAGACAAAGAACTAAAGATGGCGCCGTTGTGGGACGATGAAGATGTTTTATATTGGAACCAAGTTTATTACAAATACAGAAGGAAAACTTAATATTAGGTTTAGATTAAGTCATAGATAATACAAATATACAGATTAAGCGACCATTATATACTTGGAGCTAGAAACATTTTGCCAATTGTTATTATTTTTCAATATATGCTTCAATATATGCGTGCTTTTTCACCAAAAGCGAAACATGAGAAAGGTATTCAGTGCAAAAAATAAAAACTTGGGAGTTGGTGGACTGGTTTTCATATTTCTTGCCGATTCTGTAGTACTCTTTAAGAATTTAACGATGGCTGATATAAATCATTAGGTTATTATTTTAACATAATAATATGACAGACATCAGATTAAAAGATAACTTGACAATTGAAAACGTAAGTGGAAGAAGAGTTTTGGCGGGGATTTCAGAGAGTGACGTTGTGAGTTTTGTATTTTTTGTTAAATTTGTGTTATTTCGG
>JAOTAV010073475.1:0-13242 GCA_026546445.1 Cyclargus thomasi | reverse complement strand
TATATCCAATCATATTTTTATATCTAAAAATAGATAATTTTGAAATAAAAATGAAAATATGTTTTTTTTAGATATTAGGAGCAAGAAAAAGATCAAATAGTAAAAATCTACTTAGCCAGAAAATTTAAAAGTTGAACTAATGATATTTTACATAAATAAAAATTACAAAAAAGCTATAAAAAAATTTAAGGTGAGAATAAATTTGTTATTAATAATTTTTTAGATTGACTGAAAAAAATCATCAAATACTTTATTTATTTTTGATAAGCAAATACTTAAGCAATTTTAAATACTTTAAATACAGCTGTAAAACTCAATTTTGTTTTGCTAAAAGCAAATCTTTCTTGTTTATATTTTTTCTATTCCGAAATTAAACTTAGAACACAGGATTTAAAAAAGTATTATAAAAAAACAAAAAACCCAACTTGGTTCGTATATATAAAACTATATTCCTTAAACGCAAGTTTTAAACATTAGTCTTTGTTTCGAAACCGTAAAAATTGTACCTAGGAATATAAATTCTATTTTAAGTCTTTACAAAAAAAATTAATCGTGGAAACATAGATTGAACAAACCACTCCGTTCAAAAAAAAATTAGCTTTATTTTTATTAAAAACTTTTTTTAAGCTTTTGATAGTTATAGATAATTTAATAAAAAATCATATAAATTACTATAAAATTCATAGACTTTTTTCCAGTATAAATTGATATTTTTAATAAATTACCCATAAAAGCCAAAAAAATGCTATTTAGAATTGGATGTAATTAACTTTAGAAGATAATTGAAAAAAAAGAGAAAATGGAGTGTTAAAACAAATGTATACGGACAAAGAGCATAGAGATCATACTAATATTGTTGAAGTTTAATTTTTAATAAAGTAAAGCACGACTTAAAATTGACTCTGATGTTTGTAATGCTATATATTCTATCTAAGAAATTTTAACATTTTGAATTTTCGTAAGAACCGACTTCTCTTTCTATAGCAGAATGGATAATTATTTTTTATGAAAAAAAATTATTATTCATAGTTTAAAAGTTTGAATTTCGAAAAAAATTTTTTCTACAGAAATTTTAAGAAAAACATAAATTTGTTAAAAAGATTATAAGAAAAATTATTTTCTCACAAAAAAAGAATATTAGTAAGCAAAGCTTTACAGGGAAATTTTCATTTCATTTTATAAAAATTTAGTAACCCTTGTTGTAGATCAACACAAGAATTCAAAAGATACTAAAGACCGGTCTGTTAATTCCGAAAGAACGTTCTTAAAAGGATAAATAGGTATGTGAACTCTTACCCATACGTAGAGAATTAAATAAAAACTATAGATCAATTTTTACAAATTTTTTAAAAAATAACTTAGGTCCATGAGCTACCACAATAATGAACAGGAAAATTCATAAAGCATAGCAAATACAACGTTTAATTACCTATAAAAAACATTATCGGCAAAAATTTAGTAACTTACCTTCTCTATAAAAGTATTAACAGTTACTATCTATGTAAATAATGTATTTAATATGATCATAAGAAAAAAGAGGAATGAAAGATACTTCGGGAGCTGACTGAAGATAATTTTTTCTCAATTTTTTTTAAAACAACATCCTCAAGTACTAGAAAATTATTGGGCAATTAAAAACTATTTTGTATTTTTGATATTTTTATAAAAAAATGTGCAATAATTTAAAGAAAAATAATCAATTCAGCACATATTCCATAAAAACCCACGACAGTCTATGAAGAACTTAATGCAAGAAATTCGTTTTGCAAATAATACATTTACTTCTATATTTTTAATTAGTTAAAGTAATATTCTCCAAAGAAATGAAAATCATCTTAAGTATAATGATTGTAAAAAATATCAAGATTTAATTTAATACAGTTTTAAGTAAAAAACTTAAAGACCAGTTTACTACAATCAAGGATCAGAATATTGGTAACAAACGAGCATTTTATTAGCTCCTGTCGACGGTTATATATGCTTGGACATTTTAAGAGGATCCTTTCAACTAACTAAAAAATTAAAACTTCCAGAATTCACATTTTAATAAGACAATAATCTTCAACATATTATGGGATTGATAAAAAGCATTATGTTACACAATGACATAATAAAAGTTTAAGGTATTATATTACACCTTTATCCATTCAACACGTATAATCTAACATAAAAATGTGAAAGTAAGACATATCTGAAAGAAGTATGAATAAAAGAAGTTTGCAAAATATGTGGGATACACAACTATATCATATCAGAAAGATTGTGCTTAATACGAAAAACCTGCTTAATGATGTTAAATTAATAAAAGATAGACATACAAAATATAATTGAATTAAAATCTGAAAAAGTTGTAAATCACTTAAAACCCTAAAAAATTTATATTTATTATGTTTTCTAATGACCAAAATATAAGTATACTTTTTAAGCGAAATACTTGTTCCATTAATCTTTTATAAAGACAAATATTTTTTCCAAAAAAATTTGAAATTTTATTTAAATTCCATTATGAAGTTTTTCTGTCGTATACAAGAAAAATACTAAAGTTTGTTTTTAAAAAAATATTATATTTAGAAAAAAAGATTAAATCAGGGTTTGAATTATTTTATTCTTTTTTAGATTCAGTTTTTTTTAAAATTACAGGTCAAAAAAATTATAATCATGATATTACAAGAAATATATTTTTTTTAAAGCGAAGTAGATTTCCACAACCTTTTTAAGGATATAAGACCAGTCTAAGCATATGCCTCCATCATAAATAAAAAAATTAATGGGTTGTTAAGAAGGATCTTTTTATGTCAAGCTATAAATAAACGAAAATAACATGTATTTATATCTTAAATTCTACGTTTATTGATTTTTATCAAGTAGCATACATAAAAAGCAAAAGAATTCCCAATTTGCTTCATTTTAAGTTTATCTTTGAGTAAATATCTTTTCAAACATAATTATAATCATAAAAACGCCAGATTTTTCTAAAAAAATTAAATATAAAAAAACCTAAGTTTGTAATATAAAAATTTCTTAAATACCATATAAAGGCTTTTTATGAATTACAAATGTTTTTAAACTATTTTTTAAAATTTATAATAAAATTTTAGAATCAAATACAAGATATTCTTTTTATTAAATATTTTTTAGCATTATTAAAGTTATTTATGTTTTTATATGTTTGAATTGAGAAAATCAGTTAAAGAGTCGAGCCGAGGCTGAATGGTCTTATTTATAACAAGATAAAGAGTCTGGTATTTGAGCATTAAAACCATGATTTGTCGAATATTAAATAAGGTATGACAGAAAAGAGTGATACAGAAAAAAGATGATAGGTAGATAGAAAATTAAACCATAAAGTATCAACAAAAATTAAAATAAAGTAATTATTTCGTTAATATTTATATTCAAACCACAACATCCAAGATAAACAATTAAAAAACTTCCCGCAATAATATAAATAAAAATCTACGATCAAAATAAAAAAAATAAATAACAAATGCAGAGAAATATTATTTCAATTATATTGGATCTGAGAAACAAAGAACTTTTGATAAAAATAATCGCATACTCTGAGAATATAACAGTTATAGTCAAGAATCTATTAATAAGCATAAATAGTCAGCAACCAAATCGATCCAAGCAAAATAAATGCTTTAACACTAAAAATCACTTTAACTATTAATAAAATATATTGTTATTATTTTTCTAAAATTTTACAACAAATTTTACTAATTTAATTACCGAAAAAAAATATATAAATACATATGCAGTATAAAGCCTAAAAACCTCAGCAAAAATACTTTGGATATTATAATTATATATATAACAAGTATACTACAAAAAGAACATAAATTTATCATGTATTATGAACAAATTAAAAGAATTAGAGGACATAATAACAGCCAAAAAAAAATCTTGAAAGAACAAATGAAGACTTAATAAAAAAATATCTGCAAAACGTCAAACATAATAGAAAACCAGAAATACCTTGGAATAATTTTGTAGCTTATGTATAGTTAATCTTGTAGTCATTAATGATAATAAAGATAAATTTTCTTATCTAATAAATTAAAGAAATCTATAAAACCATTTGAAAAATTGAAATTTAAGTTTTATATTTAAACAAAACAATAATGCTAAGCAAAGCATTAAGTTTCTGTAAGATTTTTTATTGGAAAAATGAGTTATTGGATGAAATTCCTGATTTTATTGATCTTAATCCCACTAAGGATTTTAAAGTTTATTTGAAAAGAAAATAAAAAAACAGGACATAAAAAAGTATATGATAACAAAGTCTTTAAATATCATATGTGAGGGTATCCACTTTTATTTACATTTTAGAGGAAAAAATATCTAAAGTTTAAATCTAAATTTAATTTAAAAATTAAGACATAAAGTAAATAAAATATTTATGTTAATTATAATTAACTCAAAAATATTAATTCATTTTTATTTTTTTTACATTATAAATAATTCTAAAAAAAATGTGACACCGTTACAATAACGAGAGTAGATATTGACTCATTGATGACAATCAATTTTTTCAATATGATCAAAGTCTTGAAGATGATCTTTTTTCCAAATGTAGAAGAAACCCGAATTTATTAAAAAAGTGCAAATAACTGAGGGCTGTAAAATCAAATGTTTGCCCCAATCATGCACACGTTTAGTAAAGGAAGTTGTTTAAAACAGATAAAAGCTAAATTTTAATAAATAAATTCTTTTTTTATACTTTTGGTTGCAGGACATACTAACTTCAAAAATTAAATAATGTTTAATATAAACATAAAGCAATAACAGATCGGTACAATTTATTTGAAGATAGATTGCTAAACCTACTAAACATACTCATAGAAGTTTCCAAAATTTGTAAAAACAACTGGCTGAAATAGAAAAGAGTATAATCTCAAATAAAGATAATATCATCAAAGGAATCTTACTCTAGAAATATAGATGTTTTCTTAAATAAAAAAAGTTGTAGTTATCACAGACAGTAAATAATAGGCAAGAGAAACTTGTTACTTAAAAATATAATTTTCCAACAACAAAAATTTTAAGAATAAATAGTCTGAATATTTTACAAATGATTAGATCTTAGTAATTAAAAAATCTCTCTTTCAACACTTTAAAGTAATTAATTGTTTAAAATTTGTTGTATTTTAAACAGATTGCCATACCAATTATTGAAAAGTTACTAAGGAATTTAGAACCAACTTCAAAAAAAGAAAAAAGACATTGTTTTTTATTTATATCTAAATATGAGCATTAAGACCTTATGTATGCCGAAGGCACCTGTCTAGTTTTTCCCACAACAAGTGATAGGGTAAACATTTTATAAATATATGCAGTTGAAGAAAAAAAACCCTGCTCACCCTATCTTTATGACAATACAGCGTATTTTGTAAAATTTAAACGCACTAAAAATTTTTTAGTTACTAAACAATAAACTTTTTAAAATTTTTTTTTTCTAGGACCCGTGTAAAAAAATTTTAAAAAATATTTAATTATATTATGTGGAAAAAACCTGCCCACCTTAGTGAGATTATTATGCAGAACATAAAAAACGATTCAATACATTATAAAGTAATGTTAAATTATATACTACAAAATTAAAAAATTTTTTTAAAATTTAAGAACCCTCTTGTTACAAGAATCTTTGAAAAATAAAAAAAAAACACGAGAAAAATTAAAAAAAATAATCGAAGGTTTAGGAGAATAACCGATGCCAAAACTTTGTTTTTTTTACTCAATTTTAAATAAACCCTTTTATTTTGTATTTATATTTTTTCATGAAGGATCATAATTAATGTTCTTAATATTTTAATAAATTAATTATTTTTTAGAAGTTACAACTTTCAAGGGGGGCAAAAAAAATTAACACTAAGAAAAATGCACAAAGACCACATTAAATGGAATATATTTTTAGTTTAATAGGTAAATTTTTTAAAATACAGTGTTAGTTAATATTAAAGGTTTTTTTTCGCAAAATATTAATATCAAATTTAAACAAATTAAGAATATGCAAAACGGAGAACAAATTAAGCAAATTATCATAAAATTATATTTGAGAGGACATTCATTAAGGGAAATAGCAAAGCAGTTAGAAATGCCATATTCAACAATTAAATATATTGTTGATGGATTTAAGGCTTCAGGGTCTCTAGAAAGAAAATCAGAAATAGGTATAAAGACTGTATGTTCTTCTTCTGTAAATGAAACCATTAAAAAAATGATACCAAAGAAATCAAAGACTAATTCAAGAGATATCTATAAGCACTAGTTCCTAAGCATATTTCTGATATTTCCCTTCGTACTATACGAAATTTTTTGAAAAAGCTAGGGTATAAAAATTGCGTTGCAGCAAAAAAACCGCTGCTAAGTTTGAAAAATATTCAAAAAAGAATAGACTTTGCTAATGCTTTTATTGTTAAACATTTAGAATTTTGGGATTTGGTTCTTTTTTCTGACGAAACAAAATTTAATCTTTTTGAAAATGATGGAAACATTCGGGTATGGCAAAAGGTGATCAGCGTTATGAAGAAAAAAATATTTCTCCAACAGTAAAATATGGAGGAGGCTCTATAATGTGCTGGGGATGTTTTTACACCAAAGAAGTAGGACAGCTATATTTTATAGAGGGAACAATGGATCGATTTAAATATCTTGATTTTTAAAGAGCGTTCTTCTACCATCTCTAGAAAAATTAAAGATGCCCGATGAATTAATTTTTCAACAGGATAACGATCCTAAACACACTTCCAAAGTGGTAAGCGAATATTTTAAAGATAAAGAAATAAAACTCTTACCATGGGCTTCTCAATCTCCTGACATGAATCCCATTGAGCATCTTTGGGCTTTGGTCCTGTAACCAAAGTCTGGAAGGTAAGGTAGACTTAGGCAGTCAATTGAGTGCACGGGGGTGGGTTTCAGCGGGTGAAAGGCTCGCAGTATCTTGAGCTCTACCTAAAGTATGGGAAACATATATTACCGTATGTTTCCGTCGACTAGGTATGAGTATTCTTGTGAAGAAGGTATAGCGAAAAGATCTTCGTATGGATTTCCCATCCCTAGGCACCAAAAAAAAAGTCCGCTGTATTTTCTAAATAAAATATTAATACCTAGTCAAAAAAAAAATTATTGTAAAATATGTTTGTTTATAATTAGGTATAACTCAATATTTCGTAAGATTTTCAATAGCTAAAATCCAGTCCGAGTATTCTATTGAGTGCTAAAGCCTATCTTACTTTGCAGGCTTTGATTATAAAGATTTTCTAATAACTTATAAAATTAAGGCTCTCATTGTATTTGCGAATGAGCAAATACCTTCTTTAGCATAATATCATGAGCCCACCGACACAATAGCTGTTTTAACGACAACAAACTTCATAAGGCTTTTCTGTCGGACCTAAGGCCGGCGACGGGGCGAGAATGCACACTCGTCCCGTGTAACGTTCAAAAGGATACCAAAAATGCGTCTAATAGGACGTTCAAAAGAGCAAAAAAGGCACATTCGAAATAGATGTTGTACAACGTAGATGAACTGAGCGTAGGCAAAGTTAGAGAGTATCTACACAAAATCCTCAAGGTCAGAGGAGAACCAGTTATAGTAAAAAGAGCCCGCCATCCGACCGGGAATAGGTTAGACGTATGGCTTTAAAACTCGTATGATCATAAGTGCGAGAAGATAGTCAAGTTCGAAAAGGTTACAAATGGAAGGATGGTGAAGGATGTTAAGTATAGCGAGCGGACTATAAATAGGAACACCAAAGTTCAAGTAGCCTTAAGAGTGAATGCCGGAAACATAGTTTGTATGTTGACACTGAACTCGAGGGGATGGGACTCTAAATCGAGCGAGATTGAGCTACTACTCTCACAACGGAAAGTCATGGTATTTGCATGCCAAGAGACATTAAGAGACGAGAAATCGTACAGAACCCGCCTTAATAGATATCAAGTAATTGAATCTAAGGCGAAGGAGGGTAGTGGCAAATTAAGAGTTCTACTAGCATGCAGGAGAGGCTTCGGCTTCACAATGAGTGAATACAAGTCCACTGAATACCTGGTGGCAGGGCTGATGACAGGAATATCAGACAACAAGGAGAAGATAACGCACTTGGTTATCTCGTTATATATACCATGTAGAGGGAAGGAAAGAACACACGCTATAAAGGATCTAATGTCCCTGTTAGAGAAGTTTTATAGTAAAAAGGACCGTCACCCAGTAACCATCCTGGGTGATTGGAATATGCAAGGCGATGCAGTGGATAACCTTATCCAAAAATTTCCTGTCCCATTCGCTAGACTACCAAAAGACAAGGCAGTAACATGGAGAAGTCGAGACAGTATTTATGCATCTGACATCGACCATATCATTACATTGGATAAGTGGGATATCCGTAACACTAAGGTGGTACTTCTCTGTTTTCCTCTATCTTTTAATTTAAATTAAAATTTTTTAAAAATTAACTAATCAAAATAAATAAATAAACAAAATATTATATAAAAGAAATAAACTAGAATTGTAATCCTTTATTAAAACTTGAATTAAATATCCGTTCAATTATTTATTTAGCCCCATGACACACAGATTCTCCATTAATTTTCTTAAAGAAATCGCTTTCTATAACATAATAGAAACCATGGAAGAGTCAATATTCTTTGCAAAGGATCACGGCCTGCTCAAGAGCCGTCTTGTGTGTTGTGGCAAAGAGGCGCCTTAAAGACATAATAAAGTCAGAAAAAACAATAGATATTATTTCAGATGCATGTAAGGGGTAGAAAGAAGTACCTGTGAGAAAAGAATTTTTTTTAAAGGATTTCATTTCACAGTCCAACAGATCATTCTCTTTATATATCATTTTGTGTGTAAAGAGACCTCGCTTGAAGCTTTAAAAAGAAAGTGTAGTTATAACGGGAAAAATCCGTTGGAAACTGGCTCTCGTATTGCAGAAGAATCTGTGATACGTATTTCTTAAACCATCCTGCGATAATAGGTGATATAGGAAAAATTGTAGATGAGATGATGTTAGTCCGTCGAAAATACAATAGGGGCGTCGTGTAAGTCTACAGTGGGTATTTGGTGAGTACAAAGTAGATCAGAAGGTTGGCTTTATGTATGCTATTCCAGATTGTACTAGGGAATCAATATTCCTTATCATTTTGGAGCATATAAGGCCAGGATCTATTATATATTCTATTGGAGCTCAGATATATACTGCTCTTCCACGTTATAGTTATACACATAATACTGTTAACCATTGTACTAACTTTGTGGATCCTGTAACTGGTGTTACTACAAACCATGTCGAGAGTTGTGGCAGAAGAAAAAAACTGCACATAAGGTCCGATAGAACATACAGGTCCACTTTATCAGCTCATCTGGGTGAATTTATGTGGAGGCAGCGCTTTGGTTGCGATCTTAAAATGTTTTCAGCTGTATTAGGGAAGTTTACCCTATTGAATATTAGTTTTGATGGTTTTTTGTGTTTGGAGTACAATTTAAATGAAATAATATTATTATTTTTTTATATATTTTTATTTGAATAATCTATAGTTTTAAAATAATACAAAAATATTATATTTTATAATTTTATGAAATGTATTTTTCATTATTTTTTATTTAATATTTATTTAATTTATAATTTATTTTTTTTAATGAACTCAACCGTAATTTAAAGGGTCACCCCTTACTAGGAAAGGGAAATAAACAGAAGAGTACCGTTTTTTAGTTTGTAGGTCATACCTTAGAGAGTTATGTGCTACGAAATTAATGCAAAATGATCTTTTCCTTGGTGGACCTGGTGTTAAGGTTCAGATTGATGAATCTTTATTTTTCAAGAGAAAGAGTAGCCGAAGAAACTTCGTAAAGCAATGATGGGTTTGGAGCTGTTGATTTAAAACAGGCGAGTGCGCTTTAGTTTTTGTTAAAAATAGGAGCGAGGTTGAATAATTAACAAATACTTTAAAACACATCCGGGTGAGTAGTATCATTATATCTGATCAATGGGCTTTATATAATAAGTCTTAAACTGTATGGTTATTCCCATTATACTGCTAATACAGCGAAAATTTTATTGATCCATCCACAGGCGCTAACACACAATTAATTGAAATGTGTGGATGAAATCTAAACGAAGAAATAAAAAAGAAGAAGTAACAAGAAGAGATATGGTAGAAAGCGGCTGTATAGAATTTATGTAAAGGTTTAAGTATGGAAAAGATGTCTTTTAAAATATAATTAAGCATATTAATGAGTCTTATCAATTAACTAAATAATATATTTTTATTATATTTTAAAAATATTTAATTTTTTTATAAATTTAAAATTCTAACCCTGGAAAAATACGGAAAAAGTACCATAATTTTAATTTAAACAAATATATTACAATATAAATTATATCTTATAATAAACTTGCTTAAATTAAATAATACTCTTCTATAAATAATATAAAATTTCATCATCATAAAAAATTTCTTAAAATTTAGAAGAAAAGGAAATAAACTACAGGAAAATTTTTAGTGACTGTGACTTCGTAAGTAAATTTATGCATTCGAATGAGACATCTCTTGTTGAAAACAAATTTTGTAATGCTTTGAAAATGAAAGAAGGCGCCCTTAATGTCCCAACTAGATTTAGAGTGTCGGAATTTAATTTTCTTTTTGGATTAGTAGAAAAGGATTTGTAATTTAAATTAGCTGGCAAGGGTGGAAGATGCAAAATAAGCCCCAAAGATAGATTTTTACTCCTGTTAACATGTTTGAAACATAAAGAAACAGTAACCCGTTTAGTCGTGTTTTTTGAAGTTACATGCTGCACAGTAAATCTCATACTTAAAAAACTATATCAAATGTAACACAAACTTTAAGTTAACATTTTATTTTTTCAATGAAATATTAAGAAATATTTAAAAGGGAAAATTTTTTAACATAATCTTGAGGTGGAGCTAGTTGTTGATTAAACAAAATTTAGAATCTAGAAACCCACTAGTCTTTTAAATGATGTATAAGAATTTTTTTCAGGTAAACACTTTACATATTGTTTGAAAGTAGAAAATGCTGTTCTTCCTATTTGAATGTTACTTTTGTCTCAAAAGTACATTATCGAAGTGTTTATGAGCTACAATTTGCAAAAAAAAACAAGAATTTATCAAATTTTTCTTACTAAAAAATTAAACAACAATAATTTAAATCATTTTGAGAATTTTATTTCATGAGCAATTTAGCAGATAAAGATTATATTAATATTCTGAATGTAGAACGATTACTCCTCCTAAAAAATACAGAAAAACTTAATTTTAATAAACAAGCATAATATAAAGATTTTTTGCAAGTGCTAAAATGTATTTTAAAATTTCAAGATCAAAATTCATAAGTTCAAGAGAATACTTAGAAAACATAGTAAATATGCTTTGCTCTCACAAATTATTATTTTTTAAAATATATTTTGCAATAAAGATTTTAATTTCTACAGATAATAAAAAAAGAGGATCATCTATGAAAAATATTTAGTTTAACATGCGAATATGCAAGAGAAAATCAAAAAGAGGAGATTTTATGTCCCATTAAAGTAAAAATGTTTATTTGTTTTATTTAAATAAATTTTTATTCACATGTTATCAATAAATCGATTTTATCTGAAATACATGAGTCAAAATTGCTTTTAACTGAGTTTTTTCGCACAAAATCAAGGTTTTTCATTATATATTGTTTTTTATAATATATAATTTATATTAAAATGTTTTAATTTATTTAAAACAAATTAGTTTTAAGAAAGAAAAAAATTTTTAACATTAAAACTCAAAAATTTTAACATATCTCCATAATATTTTCTTTTTTGACGCTACTGTTGACTTGAAATCTTCTTTATATCAATAAAAATGGGTTGTTTACTATGAACACAGGTAGTTTTGTTCCTTTAAACCGTGTAATTTCTAAAAATTGTGCTATTTTGTTATTAGTTAAATTATTCATATGGGTAAGTTGAGATATGTCTTTTAGTATTTTTTTAGCTTCTGTATTTTTACTTTTTGAGAAATAATTTTGTATATATTTTTTAAAATAAATTATTTGTAAATATATGTTTTTGTAAAATTTATTAAATTATCCCTAATTTTATTAATGCTTAAATGATTAACTAGAGTCAATAAATCTCAAAGTTATACAACAATTTATTATAAAAATATATCCTACCATATGAAGTAATATCCCGACGCATGTTTTTTTAATTGTCTTACTTTTTTTTGACGAAAACAAAAACGCAATAGATTAAAATATATTCGGCTTGTTGAATAAGTTTGTTTAAAAATGTAAATTTACGCCTATAAATAAATTTTGAATCAAAAAACACCATCTCTCTTATTTATAAATTGTTTTACTAACAAAGCAATTAACTTTTCCAATAAGATAATAAATTTAGGTTTTTTTTATATTTTCTAGTTTGCGCTTATAAATATAAATGTTAAAAAAGGTTACAGTTGTCTCATGTAACCATTTTACAATTTTTAGAAAAATACCAAAGTTTGGTATTTAGTTTGAGAAAAATCTAAGTTTCTGTGGAGATCATATAGGAGAAGTTGTTTCTAAAATAATATAAATTGGGCATTTTGTTTTCTTATCAGCTGATCTAAATTGTTACCACTACTTTTATATAAAAATTTTTTTTTTAATTGCATATTTATGGGTAAATATTTAATTAAATAAATACGAATACTGCTACATTTCGATTTCAAATCAAAGGGATTTTTTAGAAATAAAAATAGTTGTTTTATACAAAAGCATGCAATATAATTTAGACTTTTGTAGTCAATGGAGTTTACGAAGGTAAGGTTGAGCGAATGAAAGAGCTTTACTAAAGGAGCGGGAAATATTAGAAAAATAATAAATAAAAAAGAATATAATTTAAAATATATTAATTAAATAAATAAAAAACTACATAGTTAAATAGATTTAAAATTGCTTTATTAAAATAAATTGATTAATACTATTTAAAATACTTAATATTGACCATAATTTATTGTCTTTGGATTCGAACTACCTAGATCAGTGACGGTATACCTATTATGATCTTATTCTATTTTTTAAAAAATTTAAAAAAATATTTAATCTTTGGTCAGTTTAAAGAATCAAATATATTAAGTTTTTTATTTATAAAAAAAAATAATCTTGTTGAAAGAATTATATTATTGCGAAAATAGTCTAATAACTAAATGTTTAAATTTAGCAAAAGCTTATAAATTTGATAAAAAATTTGTT
>JAOTAV010073474.1:0-38351 GCA_026546445.1 Cyclargus thomasi | reverse complement strand
TTTTCAGCCAAATCTGTTCTGCCGTTCTCGAGTTATAAGTGGTGTAACTAACACGACTTTCTTTTATATATATAGATAATCCATGGCCTTCCTTGATTAATGGACTAACCAACACAAAAATATTTTTTCAATTCCCGCAAGTAGTTTCTGAGATATGTACCTTTAAAATAACAAACTCTTCAGCTTTATATTATTGGTATAGATAATATCCACTTAGGCGCCCACTTGCATGGTTCTGGGTTAGCGTTAAACATGGGTACGAGTTGAAGATAAAATTATGTTATATATCTTATTCATAGAACAGGTCTGCCGTCTTCAAGCTAAAATGCTATGTACAAAAAGTACTTTTTGAGTTATGAGCAAAAACCGCAGCAATTTTTCTATGTGCTTGGTACTTCATAAGGCTAATATTAATTTTAATAACTCGATGACTGTAAAAGCTACAAAAATTTTGCTAATACACGTCGATAGAGTTTTTTCTTCTGATTATGATGGCATCGAAATGTCAAAAACTACCAGATGTTGGTAAACGGCATTTAAACTTGAGGAAGACAGAGGGTAATGTATGATCAGGACTTATAATGCCCGAGAATGGGATACACGAGGTTAGTTTTTCAAACTACTGTCAGTGAGCTGTCAAGGTAGTATTTCTGGCTTCGTATAGCATAAACTTGTTCCATTTATAAACTAGCAGCCTTGTAGTAACTTTTCTGTGTTCAATTAGGTTTCATCTCCCTTTACGACTAATGTAAAAATAAACTACTCGTCGGATTTAAGCCAAGGTCAACGCAAAACCTGATAATTATTTTGTTCAAGTGGGCCTGAGTTTAAATGTATTTACTTCAACCATGACATGGGTTTGGGTGGGTTATTAGTTTTATTGTTAGCTGGGCTTGGCTAACTAGGCGAGACCTAAATACTAACTACTTTAGATATAAAAAAAAAGAGAATTATGAGGCAAGCCAGCAAACGGTTCACCTTATGGAAAGCGACGATAGTCGCCTATAGACACTTGTTACAGAAGAAAAAGAAGAATCTTTTTTATGAAGGGGTAGGCTACGGGAAAAGGGATAGGGTATGAGGTGTTAACAAGTTGGGCTTCCGGTAAACTCACTAAACGAAGGCCGTGGTATCTCTCCGTTCGAGCCGACCCATTCGTTGAGATGCACGCTCTCCCATGGTAAATGTATTTGAGATTGGCAAATCTCAATAGTACATGCCACCACACGGATTTGAATTTTGAACCTAGTACCCTCTCGAGTGCGAACCAAAGATACGCCCACTAGGCCACGGACGCTCTAACTTTTCTGATTGAACATACGAGTCACACAAAACCACATCATTCTACGCGTTCCTAAACTATTTCAATAAACATTTCGTGTAGCCTACAGAAATGAAATATATAAGAAGGCAATTTTTCCGTCATTTGTCGTGAGAATGGCGTCCTAAACCATTCCGTGAAGTATTGAGTAATCCCCCGATGTAAGTGAATATATTTTTCCGATCCCGCAACCCCGAGCCTGTCAGCCTGTAAGGAATGGTCGTTGTTACGCCCCCTCTACATATTCCGGTTTTTAGGAAACGACAGATGATGGTAAAAAAAGTTTTTTAGTATTCCGTACCCAAAGGGTAAGAACGGTAGCTTATTATTAAGACTCCGATGTCTGTCCGTCTGTCCATGTCTGTCTGTCCATCCGTCTATCTTCAGGCTGTATCTCAAGAACGGTAATAGCTAGAGAGCTAAAATTTTTACAGAATATGTATTTCTATCGCCGCTATAACAACAAATACTAAAAACAAAATACAAGTACAACAAACAGGTTTTTGTTATATTAGTGATAAAATAATAAATTGATAAATTCGTCGATTATTAGCAGCGTAGCTCAGTGGTAAGGTTATTTGAGTAAAGCACCGACATGACATTTAAATAAACAATGTTTTTATCTATTTTTCTTTGAAAAATGTAGAACTTTTTTTATAATTTAAAATTTTGTTATAAATTTTTAATTTTAAACATTCAGAAATACGTTTTTTTCCTAATTTTTTTCTCTGTACTGGTACGGAACCCTTTATGTGCAAGTCCAACTCGCACTTGGCCGGTTTTTTTTAATTAGGAGGCAAATGAGCAAACGGAACGGAAATTAACTACCGTCTTCGCTCTTAGATATACCTGCAACATCAAAATACTATACCATCAGCGAATTTAATTCCTATTCATCATCTGTCAGTTGGGTTTTACATAACGAGACAAAGTTAGGTTAGGTTAGGTCCGCAATTAAATTAAATCAACTTCCCTAATAGTATAATATGAAGTGACTACTTAAATTTAATCGCAGTTACTTCTGAAACGTATAAGCACTTTCAGTTAATTTATTTATAAATTCTATCTCTAAGAAATAAGGCCTGTTTTAACAGTCAGTGCTTAGTACAGAACGTGATAAAAAATTTTTATGATGTTTTCATTCATAGGAAGAGAGATCTTTATGAATGAAAACTGCGTTTCAAAATTTTTTTCATCACGCGCTGACTATAATACAAGCCTTTAAATACAAGCCCTATAACCCACCTAAATGCCGATTTACAATAAAGCAAGCGTGTATAGGGGGCCATAAAAACGGTCTATTCTGTTACTATTTGAGTATTTTTCGGTATTTCCAACGGAATTCAGCGAGTGATTCAGGTGAATAATGTTTTGTTATCTCCAAGCAATGTTTTGAGCCCTAAAGTGAAATAGGGATGCTCTATCATAGAGAATACTTTTTTGTTGTTTTATTTTGAAATACTTAAAAAACACTCTTTGGTATAATAAAAACACGTAGTAGGTAAGAAACATATTATAATAATATCTCTAGACGCTTCACACCAGTCTGGTACCGTGCTGGCCTAAGGGACTTGTGTTACGGGTACCAGACGATGAGAATATTTTTAATGCTACTTTATACACATTTTTAATACACGTCTAAGACCCAGGAACATTGAAGAATTCTTGCATCGTCGCGTCGGTCGGCGGGATTCGAACCCTCGCGGGCTCAAATCCCCCGGCTACCAACGCGCTTACCAACTAAGCCACAGAGGTCGTCTATATTTGAATTGGGTGTAGGGAATTAAAATATATATTTTTAAATTTTATTTAGCTTTATTTTGGCAAACAGTCATGTACAAAATAAACACAATACATTAAAATTTGCTTTTACAATAGACCTATAGAGTGCACTGCCAGTTGTTTACGCTTGAGCCCTAAATAACTGCATGTGATTTAGGGGTCAAGCGAGCGGACGTATTACCTGATGGAAAGCAACTACCATCGCCCATGGGCACTCGACAACTTAAATGTAACCAGTGTGGGGCAGTCGTCGATTAAAAATATCGATGTCGATATTTTAAAATTTGGAACACTAAAAATTGTTCACGGTTCGCGGGTTTTAATTCGCTTGTTTGGGCAACGCAATTACAAAAAACGGAGCACCTGTGATGCAGGCACTCGTCATAATTGACACGGTAACTAACTCACTTCACTCTCAACAAATGACCTCTGTGTATTTTTAAAACGCAAAATATGGTTTCGACGTGCTTTGTGTGGGTCGTGTTGAATTTTTATGCGGTAAAGGTACGTAATAAGTGATGTTGTAATATTTGATTAGCGGATTTCTAACCGTACATAGTACCTATTTAAGTTCTAAGTGAAAAAAAATCTATGACTGTACAGGTTGACTTTATTTTGTATTCTTAATATTTTTATTGTATTGTATTGTATGGAAATATAACTGGTATGATACAAATACTTAACAATTTTTAATAATTTCAAAATATACAACCTCCTCAAAACACACACATTGGAGAACAAATAATAATAACGATTGCAAATAGTAATGAGTTGTTTTACTCTTTTATACACAATGTACCAAATTTCAGTAAAATTACTTTCACATTTTTACACATGTGTCACATACTCAGGTATATCGAAGTAGTTTCATAAAGACTCAGTCCTCAATAGAGTTTTGTAATGTATAGGCCAATTAATAAGGCAGGGCAAATTCTTGTACATTTTTTTTCAAATTGTTCAAATTATTAGAGACACAAAGATTCATTGTTTTTAATGTGGGAACCACAATTCTTTATTAGCAAACCGTTCGAAAATTTTAGCGCTGAAGGAAATATTTTAATAGGGTCCTTACGAAGCCATCCCTATAAATAATTTATAAATAGGAAAGTGTGTTTGTTTGTCCTTCCTTCACGCTCTAACGACGCAACCATTGATTTGATTTTTGACATAAAGTTAGTTGAAAGTATGGACAGTAATATAGACTTTTGGTCTTGGAAGAACATCACTTTAAAAAAAAATTATCTTTACCAATTTTTTAACTCTACGCAGGCACAGTCGCGGGCTCAAGCTGGTTTTCAAACAACATTCGTAAGGAACTCTGTCAGTCCAGCAACTTTCATAGATTACTCTTTCAAATGGACAATTGCACAACCAAAAGAATTCAGCCTTAGCTTTGTACAGCCTGTATATCGCATCCCTCGTTATATATTGGTTAAAAGTTTTTTACACCAGTATGTTATGCTGGTATAATATTGACTTTCTAGTTCGCTATTCACGTAGCCACTTCAATTATGCCTCGCTTTACTCATAAACTAATTTGAGTACTGATAGTCATGTGTCAAAAGATATCGATAAAAATGCATTTCATGAAATTTTTGAAGTGTGAGATTTGACTTCCATAATAATATGATGGCATGTAATATGCAAAAATGTGTCTGTGTGTGTGAATTAGTCCCGGGAAAGGACAAAATGTACTTTCATGGTAAAAAAAATATAGTGTGTCTGGAAAAATCTATGTGTGTATAATTTTGTGAACTCTGTCTCCACTGGCTCCTATTCTTCAAACAGGTCTAATAACCTCTTAAATGACAATAAAATATAATTCACTAATTTGCCAGAATCTGTACGAGTATATTTAAAAAACGTTACGGCGTTTTAGGCAATTTCATATTTTCTAGAACAATTTCATACGTTGTTCAGGTTTTACAGCAAACTATCGATAGATTCACATCCCTAGTGTACGTTGGAGTATCAAATATAAATCGCTAACACAGATGTATGGTTTACCGAACTGGCTAATGGATAAGTTGATAACTAAAAGCTACCTACGTCACTGTGTCCATGGCACTGATTTCATGGTATAGTTGGCTGCGTATATCCCAAATTAGTTTAAACCTAAAGAATAGAATACATCAGTGGATGAAATGGGTGAGTGACGATTTCAGAGTGTTTGTTTTCTCCATAAATATCCTTAATAGGATCCGGAAAATGCTTTTGAAATATTAAAGTGTTGAAATTGTCATAAGGCTCACACCGAAAGAGCGACGAAGGGCAACGAAGCGAAGCGCAGTTTCAGTGTGATATAAATTTGAACTTTATTTTACTATAATACTTATTATCGACCATCGCGGGTGGGCTCGAGAAGGCGCGCGGATTGCCGCGACTGCTCGAGAAGTCGCTGGACTCCGCGCTCCGTTGCCCTTCGCCGGTCTTTCGGTGTGAGTTGAGCCTAAATAAAATTAGTTATCTGATTAGTTAAATTCTAATAAAATTAGTTAGGGTTATCTGATGCCATCGCTCATGGACACTCGTAACATCCGAAGAGTCGCAAGTGGGTTGCCGGCCTTTATGAGGGAAGTTGGGCCACCGGTAAACACACTGACTGAACAAAACACAGCGCAGTGTTTCACTCCGCTCAAACAGGCCGCCGGCAATATATTATTATTGTTGCAAATATTACCATCCAACTGTACCGTTTTCAAGTACTTCAATATATTTTAGCGGTGAACATTGAACATACTAAACCCAATTGATTAACGGACATAAACGCATTGTGTTTCAACAAGTGGGGTAAAAATATATTGCCTAGTTTGTAAAAAAACTTTTATTTTCGTGCATTTATATAGATAAATGCATGAAAATAAAAGTTTATTTACATATAGTTTATATACATATAGTAAATCTTTAACATGAATTGAATTCGACGACTTCCCTGACTCATATGGTGAGCACATTGGTAGCTTAAGCCGGGGGTCGCGGGTTCGATTCCCGCACACAAACAAAACATTTTTCAATGTTCCTGGGTCAATGTGTATTAAATATGTGTATCATATAATTAAAATCTTAAATATGTGTAAAGTATAAAAGTATTAAATATATTTCCGTTTGGTACCTGTAACACAAGTCCCTCGGGTACTTACCGCGCGACCAGACTGACGTGTTGTGAAGCGTCCATAGATATTTAATATATTATTAAAATCTTTACAAATGAAAATATTTAAATATGATTAATAAGATTTTCTTGCAACACTAGCTTTTGCCCGGGGCTCATCAGTGGAATACAATACATTTAAATCATATCATCTACCTGCATGCCAAATTTCAGCCCAATCCGTATTGTGGTTTGAGCTGTGCGTTGATAGATCATTATTTTTTACCCAGAAGAAGCAATGTTTTTTTTTTCATGTTCTGCAGTCTAAACGACTTGACCGATTTTGGCTTCAGAGGTATCGTTAGATGCGTATTCACTGTGCGAGTGACACTAAATATCAAAATTAAAAAAAAAATGTAATATCGGATTTTTGGCGCCAAATTGGAATATTGCATTGTTTAAATTGCAACAGTTCCTGCTGTCGGTTTTTTGTTTTTCGTTCTGCACATTCTGATTAAACTATTTTTGTAATATATCATGTTGTGGTATCAATAATTTTGTATTTTTTTTATTTTCAATCCAATACCATGTTTTTTGTTGTTTCCCACAACCTTACCAAAATCACATTAGTAACTTGGCACTCGCTGCGACGTTTTGGACATTTTTCTATATTATGTAGTCCCTGCTTATTGACTCCAATAATATAAAAAAATATTTTTTTACTGTTTATATTTTTATTTAATGATGCCAATAATACATCCGTGGAAAATAACGAGTTTTCCTCATAATATTGATTAACCCGTAAAACCGCGGGTCTGTGAATAATTGAGCGTCTCGAAGACCAAAGAGAATATTTTGCTCTTTACCGTTCCTTTTGTGGGAATTATTAATAAATGCAATTACTAATTACTATGTACTTGTTATTCCTTTTGTTTTCAGAAGCATTTTTTTTCATGATGTACCGCAATTTCATGTTCATTCTTTTTTTAAATTATACGTTAATTGTGTTTTTAATTAATCCGATTATACACCTGCACGGAATAAATAATTGTTGTACAGAAAATAAATTGGATTATAATACAACCTCCTTTACCTTTAAGAATTTACGAGACCTTCAAGATAATTAATTAATTATCTTTAACTTACATTATTATTTTCGAGTGCATATTATTTTATTTATCAGCGTTTTATTACACAAAATAACATTGGGACTCATAGTCAATTTTATGTTTATACCTATGCTACGGTCCAATATTTTTTTTTCCTAAAGATTTCGAAAAAAAAACTGTTTTATTGGACCGATCATAATTTTTCTTCATAAATATGATACGATAAGTTTCATATTAGAAACGTATGACAAATAAGTTTTAGATTTATACAGATATTTATCTTTTATATATTTTAGTCGTATAATTAATTTTTTTTGTTCTTTTCAGATAAAAGTGACTGTGGTCGGCTGACAAGTGAAAGTACCAACAAAGTTACGTTTGAGTTAAGTGATTCTGTGAAAGTGAACTAATGACAAGAAAAGTTATTGGTAAGTTAAAAGCACCGTTTTAGGGCCCGTTCACCGCTTACAGATAATCTAGCCTCAACTTTATTTGATATTGTATGAAGAATCTGTCAAAAAAGTTGTGGATCGCCTAACTGAAACTTTACAGTAAGCCCTGAAACAGGCTCGTAATCAATATATTTTAAATGCGTTCCTTATTAAAGTCAGTCAGGATTTAAGATTCAGACGTTAAGAACAACACATAATAAAATTTTTTGGTTCGTTTTAAGAATGTAACATGGGAGAATTGAAAGAGACGGACGCGACCTATTTATTTAGATTCACAAACTGGTTCTCTTACTGGATTCACAAACTGGCTTCCCTGATTGTACAGTCACAAAAGTTGAAATAGAGACAGATTGCTGATCTTAGTAAATTGGTCGCGTTATGTCAAACCCAGTCGACAGATCACGACTAACATCAAATTGCCATATTCCGACCAAATGACGTAGTTCCGTCAACTGGCCCTCTTTCAATTTCCCCCATTATACATTAAACATACTCTCAGGAGAAAGGAAAATTGATTAGTCCAAGTAATTTAGTCGCGCTATGTTGAACCCAGCCTACACATATAGTAGTGACTTACATTCCGATCAAATGATGTATTTTGTCAATTGTCTCAATATAAATTTCTCCAATAGTACTTAAAGCTTATACAAGGTCCATGTAGACCAGTGGGGTAAGTTTAATCTCTTATAAGTATGTTAAAACGTTAAGCACATTCGCCAAAAAAATATATGTTATAGAATTATCTTCATACATACTAGCGAGGACTTTGTCCTTAAGCTTATATCAGTATAGTTAATCACATTAAAGTGTTCTCTTCACATCGATTTTTTGTAAGAACTTGAATAACTACGAAACTAACCGGTTAAGACGAATGTTTTTTCAATACAATATAAGTAAATCTATGGTCCCTACGGAGAAATTGTTATATATTGTTTTTGTTAATTGTATATTAATTATTTACCGTTAGCGATGGGAGATTTTCGCTGTGAGAGAGCCATGCTTCGGGACGAGTGGGCCGGTTCGACCGGAGTGATACCACGGCCTCACAGAGGACTGGCGTGAAACGGCTTTGTGCTGTGTTTCGTTCAGTGAGTGAGTTTACTGGTGGCCAAACTTCCCTGATCCCCCCTATCAATATTCCCATTCCCTTATAAAGGCCGGCAACGCACTTGCAACTCTTCGGATGTTACCAGTTTCCATAGGCGACGGCAGTTTCTTTCCATCAGGTAACCCGTCTGCTCGCTTGCCCCCTAAAGATCATAAAAAAAAAACTCTGAATGTATGGTCAAGCCCTTATTCCCCTTAATGTATTTTTATGGCGAGTACAATTTTGTCCGAGAATGAAACAAGAATGAAATAAAACTGTTATTTTAGTTCGACTTCCCTGTTTCTTTGCATATCGTTTGAGCTGCGCAAATATTGTTCGTGCACTTTCATACGAGCGTGCCTCAAATTGATGGAAGTTGGGAACCCCTTATTCCTTAGTCCTAACGGAGCATGGCTAAATATTACGTCACTCTGACCCACCGCAGTTTTTTTTTAATTATTGTTACGCATGTATTTTTTAACTTTATAATAAGGATACTAGCTGTTGCCCGCGACTTCGTCCGCGTGAAAAGTTTCCTCTTGAATTTTTTCCTGATTTTTTTTGCTACAAACCTTACGGAATCCGAGACTTTTCCAACAAATGTGAAACCGTGGAAATCGGTTCGTGCGTTTCGGCGTTATAGCGCCAGGAAGGAAAACCCGAGTTATTTTTATATATCAGATAATTTTAGACGTTATATTGATTATGTTTTAGTCTGCAGGACAAAAGAATATCAAAGTTGTTTCTAATCTGAAAGAAAAATCACGTTACTTGGCCATTTTTACCAAACCTAAACGTACTACGTCCGCGTAGTTCTTAGTAAAATTCTTCATTCTTAGTAACCCTCAAAAGAAACTGAAAATATAACTTGTAACACAAACTTCCATACAAACTTTCGACCTCTAAAACAACCCGTAGGAGTTGAATTCCACATAATCTCGTCTTATCAAGCACCTGCGTCCGGAAACGAATCCCCATGCAAATATTGAAATTCCTAGCACTCGTGGTTTCTGAGGTAACGTGATGAATGAGTGAGTGAGAGAGTGACCTTTTGCTTTTTAACCGACTTACAAAAACGAGGAGGTTATATGTTCGGCTGTGGATATATTTTTTTATATATAGTAATATATTTATATTACTATATATAAAAACAAAAGCATAGTAATAGCTTTTGCCAGCGGCTTAGCTCGCGTGGAATTCAAAAATTGATAACAATTCTATTTTTTCAAAGACGAGATGTTTTTTCAAAACGAAAACTCGCCTATGTTACTCTCCATTTTTCCAACTAAGTGTATGCCAAAAACCAAGTAGATTGGTTGCTTCGTTAGGGGGTGAAGGAAGGACAAACAAACAAATACACTTTCCCATAATATTACTAAGTATACGCATATCATGACATATTTACTAACGGTCCAGTCCTTAGACCGGTTCGGTATTATATGTATGAGGCTATTCATATCACTTACTAAACGGACGGTGTAGAAGTGCGGACCCGAAATATATTTGCTCCGCGATGACTAGTGTTCTATCATTTATTATATTTACATGTTCAAGGCTTACTTAAGCCAGTTCTAGTCAAAACTCTTAAAATATCAAACGTTATTAAATAAAAGTAAAGGTTGACAAGTTAACAGGTTACACGTTTTATTTAAATTATTTAGAGGTCCGCAAATTTGAAAGAAAAATGTGTCGGTCAAAATTGAACCTTCGATAGATTTGGATTTGGTAATATTCTTCTGATTATGATGCCATCAAAATGTCAAAAACGACAAGATGTTGGTTAACGGCATTTAAGCTTGAGGACGGTCGGATCGACGCAAGCCTTTGACGCTTGTTTTTCTCGCGTAATGTCAAAGGACCGAGATACCCCTTTCACCTCCCCGGCTACTTGTAGTTCGATAACTATAAGTAACCGTAAATTGATTTAACGTCTTATTACACCGCTAAAATAACAAAATGCTCTCATTATTTTCTTCTCCGTTTTACATCATCTACAAAAGTTACTATGTCTCGTCGACGCTCGAGTGACTACAAAAATAGCACTCTCACCTCACCACCTATAGTGTCAGTGAGCTAAGTTTCAAATAACAATCAGAACGTATAAAAGTCAGTTACTTAAATAGAGTTAAAGATTATTCAATAGTTTACGATCATAACCCTTTCATTGTCTTACGATTTGTAATCTAAAAGTAACATCACCTTGCTGCAGGCGTCCGCGACATACAAAAACCAAAAAAAAACGCCACTTTAAGATATAGGCTATATACGAGTAACTATTTGCTTATGTCACATACTAAAAAAATCAAATTTTATTTGATTTTTTTAGTGTGACGGCCGCAGGTAGCGAGGATAGGAATGTTAATTTTACGTCGACATGTACAGACATACAAAATTCACCGTCAGTTCGGTCTACCTTTTGGAAATCGCATTCCCTTTGACCGAGACATAGGTAATTACTGCTGGCGAAGGCTTTCGTGAGCTACGACTAAATTGAGGTCAAGTTTGAAATCGTCTAGTTGTCTAGGTCTTGCTAGACTGGGCTTAGACACTAATTATGCTACCTTCACAGTATGATATGCAGTAGGAACATACGATAGACCACGAGTAATAGAGACTACAGAAGAGTCAACGAGTCAAAAATCGGCAAAGTGCGAGTTGGTGGCGCACGAAGGGTTCCGTACCAGTGAAAAAACGTACTTTAAAATCAAACAGCTATAATATACCACGTCGTGCTTCTGACATCGCGATGTAGATGACAAATAGTTTATTAAAAAAGACAAAACATTGTCAAAAAAAAGGAATTTCTTGTACAAGAGCCTCCCAAACGAATACTAAAAAAAAACCAAACAACTATAAAAAATTAAGTAATTAAGGAACTATTACGCATATACACTTCGGGTACGGAACCCTAAAAATGGTTTATCTATATACACTTCTAGTGTCTATTTCAAATCTTTAGGCCATAATGGTAAAAAAATATTGGTTACAGTTCATTCTGAAGTTTTAATATTCCAACGTTCAGGCTCTTAATGCAAAATAGTAAAATCGTATGACATCTGGCCAGCTTAGCCATTTCGAGTCATCGGCATAATCAGATCGGCAGCTGACTGTAATCCAATATCACCAGAGCCTATTTCGGCCGCATTTCGGCTTAGGCCAGCTTTCCTCGACATGGTAAAAGGTATTATGGTGGTTTTTGAAAATTATGCCAAATCGAAATAACCAGCACTTTCATTGTAATGTGTTAAAGTGACATTTTAATATTTTTTAAAATTTAAACATGTCAATAGCATAAGTGCTTTTTTACTTTTTACATGCACGTCGTCGTACGGTTACGCAAAGCAATTACGAGAGCATTCACATGGCTCGGCGACCGTGTTTCCCCCGTGCTTACCGTGCGTACGGCGACCAGCTTAGTAATGTTAATTGATGATGAGATGCATCGCACGAAATTTAGAAAAAAGTTTTTTGCTCTGTACTGGTACGGTTTTTAATGAAGCTGAAATACAAAGAGGCTCGTCATTTATAATAACTAGAGGTCGCCCCGACCAAATTTGACCATAAATATTTTTGAAATTTAAATATTTCAAAAATATTATATATTCTCAATTTAATCACAGACTTCAATTTGGCATAAAGTTCTCGTTACCAGGCCATTAAACTTTATAAAAAAATCACACACTTCAACCATAAACAAAAGAGTATTTCGTGTATGATTATCGTGTCAGGTCAAAATCTTGTAGTAAGCGTGTTGTAGGGTACGTAGCGTTTTATTTGTTAAAATATGCAAAATAAAAGCAAATTTTAAAATTATATTTGTATTCCACGCTCCTTCTTCATATAACTTGGAGAAATTTCATGTTTTTACATCTACGCGTCTTTCGTAAAAAGGGGTACAAAGTTTTTCGGGTGTGTATTATTATACAGATATTACGTATGAATTTATCGTTAAACTAATGTTTCTTTCTTCCCTACCAAACTGTTATTCCCCATTCATAATACATTTACATAGAGTATGCTCACATAAGCCGATTTTATCGATTGTCACAATAGGGTAACGAAAGTGTCTTGTCAACATTATCGCACTTACCACGTGATTGTTGGTATGACCTACTTACAGTTTTGTGCTGAACTCTCTAAATGAACATTCTCACAATAATTTCACGTAACTCGCAAGAATCATAAAAATTCATATAATATTTCCGCTAAAAAGAATTTCTGAAATCATTTTGCAAAAAATGCAAAAAAATATTTTTTAATTCCTACTTCTTTTATTGCACATCCGTTTAAAACGGCAAGCAGCTTTCGAAACACAGTTAAATAACTTTTTGCATCACAGCATAGCAAATATAATTTAAAAATAACTTATAGCTTAGATTTGTTTTCGTGTGCGTGCGGCTGCGCATAAGTAGTAGCGCGCACATAAGCAACATGCGGACGGTTCGTTACTATTAAGATGAACTACTTGGTTCTATATACTCTAACTGCCTTGGATATAAACCAGCCATCATTCCAATGTTTCACGAGACTCAATAACTGTGTTGTGTTTTCAAATGATACAAAGGGGAGTATTCTTCAAATGCGATAGTTCTGAATCTATTTTCGTCCGGCAGATGTTGTGGATTGCCGGCGGAATCGATGCTGAAGGAATTCCGATTCGGAGATCATATTTTGTTTGATTATGATCTGGTCAATTGGTCAACTGGAAAAAAAATTGTATGATACATTTATCCTACTCGCATATTTATGAGGTTATTACTGATCAATTTTATTTTTAGGATTATCGAGCACTGGATCTGATCTGCAGCTTTGCCGACGTGGGAACGATTCATTCAAAACAGCGAATAGACGATTCGCACCGCGGTCCGAAACATGTTGTGTAAAACGCTAAAATTTCATCATTCTAGTAACACAGGCATTTGCATGATTTGTGGCATGTGGATGATTTATACAATATTTTCAGAGCTAAGTTAACACTAATCAAATACTGTAGTGCGCGGGACAGGCTTTTTAAATGACCGTATGGTTGCGTGTTCTCACAACATAGTAACACATAACCGCATTATGTACTCGAGGTTAGAAAATATCTTATTGGTACATGCCTTCACCCGGGATTGAACCTAGCACCTCTCTAGTGCAAACCAAAGGTCTTACCCACTAGGCCACGAACGGTTCCAGTAACAAACATTCTAATTTCTTAAACATAAATCACGTGTCATACGAGTTCTATGAATGAAATATAAAAGAATGTGAATTTTTCTATGTAAAAATAAGCCTTTCTAAAAAGTATTTAAAGTTCCTATTCTCAAACACACGATAATGGTAATTCTGTACATAAATATTTAATTTTCGCTTAGAAGCATCTAAAATATTTCAATCCTCACTCGAATTTTGATTATGCGAAATATCTTTCTGAGGGTTTGGCATTTTCGAAGAAATGTAACTCAATGATGAAATGGGATATTTAATACATTTATATTATAAAGAATATATTTTAAGACTGATGTAATAGCATATATAAGAAAAATCTTTTTAATATAACTAGTCTTTGCGCGGGGTCAGTGGATATTAAAAACCGCGTAAAAATACGTTATATATACGTTAAAAATACGTTGCCTTTACGTGTAAAAAAATAGCCATTCTAGCAATATACATAACATGATGTTTTAATTGCACTCGTTTCTGCAGTCGGGTTATGTGTTTATAGACATTTAGCTTGTTGGCTTTCTAGAGTTTCGTAGCTTAAAAATAAAAGAAAGAAGAACTCCGTTACCTGGTAGATAGATCTTTAGTCTGTGATATCTACATCACTTTCTAGCGTTAGCCCGTAGCTCTTGCCTTATGCCTAATCCCGAGTCTGGAATTTAAAAATCGCGAAAAAATACGACTTTTTTGGATCATGACTTTTTTTCTTACTTTCCACCATCCTTTAAACAAAGTCTATGCCAGAGTACGTATCTATGCCATAATTATTCAAAGTACATAAGTCATTATCAAATCATTCCTGTGTCTAATCCAAATTTTTTTAACTGACTTCCAAGAACACCTAAAAATGTATATGGAAACCTATGTCAAAAATGGTTTTATAAGAAGAATACTAAGCAATGCTACCAAAAAGTAATTTGTACAAACGTATACCATAGTTTCGACTATACTGAGGGAACTCACGATTCCTTAATAAAGATACAATTTTTGGGGTTTCCACATCGTTTTAAGAATGTAACGCATAACAGCAATATGTAAACTACATTCGTCATCATCATTACAATCACGTCAGAATTAGGAATATATTGATACTTTTAATAGTATTTTAGAAAGTTATTATTATGTCGATTCCTGCGATTTCAGAAATATAAAATAATATAGTAATAACCGGTAAAGGGAGTTAAATTGTCGGTTTTTAATTTTTGAAAAAAAAATAATTAAAAACCGACTTCCAAGGAAAAAAACTAAAAAAAAATAAAAGTAACTGAGAAGTATGAAATAATACATAGTTCCTAATTAGGGCTCTTTCCAGGATTCGATTAAGCCTCAACAATTTCTGGACACAGTCTCCATAATTTTGAAGTCGGTGCCAGTCCCTAATTTTTTTAAAAAATTTCAAATTAGCTTATGATTAAATGGTATATGGTATTCAGTTTTGTTTAGCTTTCTTAGTTTCAAGTCGATTTTTCAGCTTTTGTTAAAAATAATTGACTTATATACTACTGTATGTATGTCTTGTGTTAATACCGATCATAACTCATGATTCCTGTGCTGTGTTTTGACTGTTTTCTTTCACCGCGGAATTGAGTTAGTGTATATTGTATATACGTGTAAATCTGGAGTGTTGCCAGGACTAATATTTTGCGATTTTGACGTAACCTACCTACGTTTCAATTATTATTAATGATTGTGCATAAACATGTTGTATTTAAGTGGTTTTCGTTAAAACAATTTAGGTGGTTTCTAAATAAACTATCATTTCGCGCAAAATACATGTTTAGTTCAAAGCTCGATATAATTCTACAATTTTTATTCAAAACTAGCGGACCCAACTGACGTTATCCTGCCAGTCTTAATTTGAGAATCTGAACAATTCTCAAACATCCTTAAGTTATATATAAACAAATTTTCTTCACAAATGGTTCAGTCATTTAGGAGTTTAATGATAAGATAATAAACACACGTAGAGAAAATTTGTTACACAATATACTAGGTTTTACCCGCGAAGTCGCGAAGAGTTTCAAGAGAAAACCTCACGGAGTTCGAGACTATTGCAACGAAGTCAAAACCGTGGAAATCTGTTCGTACGTACTGGAGTTATATATAACGTCAGAAAGGAACACCCGACTTATTTTCATATAACAGACTAGTATTTTCCCGCGGCTTTGCCCTCGTGGACATGACTTATCTCACCGGAGCATCTAGATTAGATTAGTCTAATCGGAACAAAAAGTGTCTTATATTCGGAGTCAGCTCATCTGCCTGTAAACGGAACCTTTGTCACTCTGTGATAATGTGGCAAACTAACGGTAAAATAATGTTTAAAATCGGGTCACTACTTTTTGAGTTAAATCGTAACAAAATCTTTACTGTTTGTTAATAGTGTAAGATAGACTAGCGAATTTTATAGACTTTGTTCTCACAGGATAGCTTGTGAATTTTTAGCCAAAATGACAATGACACGAAAAGTTTTTGAGACCATTAAAAGACGCAGATTTGTTTTTTGGCGGCAAATCTTCCCTATCCAAGGTTATGAAACCAATTGGATTCAGATTTTAAAAATCGAACAAAAAAATTATTTCTTTGTATAAAACTTTAAACTTTTGTGACGTCACTTTCTTCGACTTCAGACCCATTGGGTCCAATGCGATTACTATTGTCTTTCGAGATTTGCATGCTAATCGCTCCTTACATAAAAATGTAGTCACTCGTAATATAATAACGCCATTTCAATCGTTCTCCTTTTCGAAGTGTACGCAATATTTTATCCATCAAAAGTTTTCTTTGATAGGAACACCTTTTTGTGTAAGAACGTAAAGACTTCATTTACACAACAATGTAGACGTCGGCCATTATCGGCAATCGTCGGGAAATATCAGGGTGTCTACTTTTTTCCTATCGGCGTCTTTTGTCTTTCGTAAGGCTACAGGCACTTTTATACAAAACTGACGTCACTTGCCGTCAGTTTTGTGTAAAAACTCGTCACATAGAAGTTAATTGTTAATTCGTCTTTAGGACCGCAAAAATGATTTGAAATTAAAATCATGTGGATATGATGGATAGTTAAATACTAGCTACTTAATGCAGTAAGTTACAAGATTTATCAAAAATTTACGGGAAAAATTAGTACTACTCTCTCGAACTCGAAGGTTGTGAAAGGTTAGTTGCTTCTTCTACTTCCATGTAAGTAGTAAGCATTTTGCAGTTACCTGCTGATTTGTTTTATATCATGTTTATACTTAAGTTACTTCTTTGCAATTGAGGTAGTAAATTTATTCATATCAGATTTTGATTTGTTTTTTTTTAAGAAAGTCGATTTTAATTAAATAATAGTAAGTCAAATATTTCTAAATAAATCAATATAAAATGTTCTCATTTTAAATACAAAATTAAAAACATTTGAACGTTCATAACTCAATGTAGCATTCAATTAAACTAGAGCGATTAATTACAACAAGTTAAATAACTAATTAACAAAGCCGAAAAATGATTTAATACTAAATTTATCTTTGATGTTTTAACTAATTGGTGTAAGCTTTATGACCTCTGATTACTTTTTAACTTTCGTCCCTTGAGTGACTCCCGGCGGACTTTTTTCTTAATTGGCCGGAGTAAATTATGAAATCTATCTTTTATTCAATTATAGCCTCGCGACTTTTTGTATATTTTTGAGAAAACTTATACGATAAGAAAATTAGTTGATTTTCCGAATGTCGAAAACTGCACTTGATTGTATTTTTTTTTTATTTTTGATATCTACATGTAAAATATTTTGCATTGCATTGGCACCGCCAAGTTGAGCGCGAAGCAAATACTGCCGTACCAGCTTTACAGGAACCGTTTCGCTGCATTTTCAGCCCCCTAATTGAGATCCTCTGAATAATGAAAAGCTGATATTTTCGCCATTTAGTAAGTTTAAAACACATACTTAAAAAAATTCAAGTCTGTAGGTCATTTAGTTCTGAAGTAGCGATAGCAAACTTTCGCATTTTTGCAATAAACTCACTCATTATTATTAAAATAGAACTACTACTTCCTATAAAATCAGAGAGCTGAAATTAGGTACAGAGACAGGATTTAATGGTAACATAAAGGGAAAACTATAAAAACTAGGATAATCGATTTTTTATCGAATTTAAAATTGGCAAATAAGTTATTTCTTGATGATACAAGAGCTTTTTTTTTAATATTTTATTTATTTTGTTTTTATTATTTTTTATTAAAGCGGCAAGAAATATTTATTTATAATTCTGTGAAAATTTTAACTCTAGCTATTACCGTTCTTGAGATAGAGCCTGAAAACAGACTAACGGATAAACATCGAAGTGTTAGTAATAGGATATCCTAATTACCTTTTGAGTACAGAACCCTAAAGAGACATAGAAGTTAATTGAAATTCAAAAAGCAAACTTCACATGGTATTTCCGGGCGGTCACCCATCCAAATAATAACCACGCCCGACGTTGATCAGACTCCGGTGATCTGACGAGGAAACTCGCGGAAAAAAACATTGTGCCAAAAAACCTTTCTACTAAAGAAGTGAAATCCTTTCAAACACATTCTGTAAAAATATAGGCCAAGTCCTGATTGAGCTGCTTGTTTATTACTAAAAAGATTTCGTTACTTAATCTAGAAAAAGGCGTGCCAAATCAAAGGCTCCTTCCTGTAACTTGTTCATTATTATAGTTAATGATATACGACTGACCGGATGTATGGCTGGAGACTTGTGGAAACCTGGCCTGTTTTTTACAGAATGTTTTTGTTGAGATTTTAGTCACTAGAAATGTAAAAGCTTGCACTTCAAGTAGGGTTTGGCGATGAGAAAGTGGAAGTAGTATGTTTTGTGTTATTTATTTATTTATTTATTTAAAACACTTTATGCAATTATATACAAAGGCGGGGTTAATGCCTTGTGGCATTCTCTACCAGCCAACCTTAGGGTGAAATAGAGAACGTAGAATAGGCACTTTCGTATAACCTAAAATAGGAATAATGATAAAATATATGTGTAATAGACGATATAATATTTATTAATCTCAGCAGGTACCCTAAAGTATGCTTAGACATATTTTATGCTTAGATCTTTTTAATTATGAAAGTTTATTTTATTTATTAATATAAATAAATGTATAATATTTTCATATAATTTATGCGACTGAACTGTAAGCGATATTTCATGTTAGTTTGATTATAATTCCATTTTCGTTCCATAACTTAAGCTCTTATTGCTAAAATTAGAGGGGGGATAGAGGGGTAAATCGGTGGAATAAAATGAAGTCGGGTCAAAATAACTTGGCACGAAATATAATCAAATTTAGACATTTTATTATATATTATGTGTATTTTTGTGCCAAGGTACGACCATTCAAGTTTAGTTTACAACTAGTATATTGTTTCCTAGTAAAATAGATTTTTGCATTTATTCTGAATGCATTATGACGCATGTCACCGAAAAAACTGCTTGACGCAAGCAAAAATTTTTGTTTAGAATTTCGCATTTGCGAAATGGGTGTTTATTTTGATTTTCTATTCTGTTTGATCTTAAATAGTTAAATTCTTTATATACACTTGCAAAAAGTTTTCGAACTTAGTAGTAATAAAACATAAATTGTACGTTATACATTTACCCCTTACTAATAATAATAACATGTGTAATTTTCAAAATTCTCTTTTTTTCTATCATGACGTTTTCAATGTGCCAGAAAAGGACGGCGTGATAGTTATACAGTGTTTCATATTTTATAAGTAAGGCGGTTATTCGGTGATATAAGGTGCTTATCTAATGACATAAATTTTTCACAGTCGTAATTACAATAAAAGCTGTATTTAAAAAAATGAAAATTTTAAATTCGATTTTGATAAAAAATGTATTGAATAACCACTTGCAAATTGCAACTAATATATATTTAAGAAAAATGTCTGTTAAACATATTTTTTATGTCACAGTACAGCACGTAATGTAACAATATTCTTTCGTCCATTTTTCTCATAAAATAAACTATGAAACTCGCCGAAATAACTATAACATAAATTCCATTAAGGTGACAAAGGCGGGTTTTCATTACATTCCATTTTTAGTTGGTGCTGTGTTGCCAATATAGAAAACGATTTACCCGGATATTAAATATCGTCGCAAGGTAGCCGAAAGAGCAAAGCACTTCATGTTGAAAATGTATAATTTTTATAAAAATACCCAAATTAAAGCCTTTTTATGCATCGCATTAATTATTATATTATATTATATACCTTTGTCATCAATTTGACTTCAATGGCAGAACAGATTTTGAAGACATTTGACATAGAAAAAGATGTCGGAAAAAATAACAATACGAGTATAATATTTACTAAGCAGTTGAAATGAGAAACATCGTGGAGGCCGGTTCAAAAATACAAGCAGGCATTTATAATAGACAATTTTCAAAGGAGCCATGAAAAATGAAGAAAGTGTTTAAACTTATGTTTAGTTTATAATAATAAATGTAAAGGTACAACCCTGTGACCTAGATGTATGCAATGAGAAAATTATACGAAATAACCCGAGTAATACGACACAGCTGTGACATAAAGCGCACTGTCGAATACTACCTACAAGTTTCTAGAGTAATCCCTTACATTTTCAAGTAAAGTTCCTTAAAATTTTGCAATATTTCGACATATTTTAGCGACAATTATGGCATGAGACTGTAAACTGACACAAAAAAGTATGTAAAAAACGTTTTTACAAGATTTTTAAATGTTGCTATATAAAGCGTACAGTATAATACCAATTACTAACCCCCTTATTCATAAAAATATTTAAACAGTATTTAACTAATCAAGATCCTTCTATCTTTTGTTTTTTTTTGTGTTTTGTTTCGCGAAATCTTAAAACGTCATAGGACAGAAGGGGACAGTGAATATCTTGATGAGTTGAACACTGTTTAAATATTTTTTATGAAATGGGGGGTAAATTTCAAGAGTAATCTCTAACGTTTTCAGGTGTGGTTCTTTGAAATTCTACAATATATCAATATATTTTAGCGATCATAACATTGAGATTATTTTTACACATTTAAGCGATTAACCACTTACTTGATAACTCATATAGGTCGTAACAAAAGTAATAATACTTTAGGCTGCTATGTGTTCCTTATAAAGAGTTTACTGTAAAAGTAGCAGCGCTAAAAGCAAAAAAAAAGGAAATTGTATGGGCAAGCGTATATAAACGTATTTATATGAATGAATAACAAAAAAAATTAACTCTATAAAAAGAACACATACAAACCGTAAAGTATTATCATTTGCTTTTGTTACATTTCTGTTTAAATATTGAAGAAATAAGTCATATTCATAACTAGGTGCCCACAATTTCACTGACTTTGCCCAGACATAATAGCTAATAAACAAAAACATTTATTCAAATCCGTCTAGTAGTTCCTGAGATTAGCGCGTACAAACAAATAAACAGACAGACAACTTTTTTGTCGATATGCGTTCTGTTACTGTTCCTCAGCACCCCCACGTTGATTATTTTGTAAAAATATTAAATGTACAGACACTCCAATTTTATTGTTTTATTATATGTATATAGAATAGATATAGATTTCTTACCCTTTTCCGAAAGGTGCACAAAGCCGCTATAGAATATTTTAATTCAATAATAAACAATAACTTAAAGTTTCATTCACTGTTCAGTGAAAACATTTTCTAATTACATCACAATATTCTCATAGCTCCAACTGAAAAGCGAACTGCCATGACGTAGATCCATAATATGAGAGAGTAAAACATTTCCAGTACTAATTAATCAAGTATTTGTTGTACAGCGTTCGCTGTGGAAAATGGGTGCTACAAAGTTGGTAGCTTAGAGTTTAGACAATATTTGCTCGGCTAAAGTTATTTGCCTATCTTCACTTTGAACAGCGTAACTTTGTGGTAATGAATCGTCAGTTTGCCCGGGCGTGTTTGTCTTTCTTTAATGTCTGTACACTGGTAGAGCCCGAAGCGCGGATACGTTTGAAGACAGGTGTACCTTCGAATAGAAGATCCATAATAGTAGTATGAATGTGGAAGTATGTTTGTTTGATTGTTCGTTTGTCCTCCTTTTACGCCCTGACCAAACCACCAATTGACTTGAATTCTGGCACAGGCTCAGTTGAAATGATAAAGAGTAAAAACTGAAAACGCGTCAATGATTGTTGAGTCAAAAACGCTGAATCCCATCTGCCCTCTTAGCCAAACTCCGTTTTTCTTCTAATTATAGACTTAAGAGATGTCACGTGGTTTGCAAATGTCGATTTCATAGAATATCTCTAGGACTTTAACGGTTACAGAAAACGGTCACCAGCAGATTTAAATTGAGATTACTTTTTATTTAATTAATTCTTCCGTAAGAAATTACTAACACGGACAAAGCCACGACCCATTCACTCTTCTCTTCTTCCACACTAATATTACAAATGCGGAAGTGTGTCTGTCTGCCTTGACGACTTGCGTTGTCTTGACACCCAAACCGCCGAGCCAATAAGTTGCTGAAGTTTGAAATTCTCCCGGGGAAAGAGATCGAATACTTTTTTTTTGTAAAAATCAACAGCTCCCAAACACGATAAACGAATTTTGACGCAACGGGAACGCGGGCTTCAGCTAGTTATTATATAATTCAGGTCCATCATTACAATAACATTCTAATTGTGCATTCATGCTCGAATATCTCCATATCGTTAGCGTAAATACTCGTGATACGTGAATATCCCTCGTTAACGTAGCTATATTGTACTCTCCTATATATGCCACTCATATTAAAGATGGACTCGCCAGACTGAAATGCAAAAAAGTAATTTTTCGGTTTCATAATTCTCAGTTTCAATGTCAAATTCTTTTGTATATTGTTGTAAACCTTTTAAAGTATTCTTTATTTTTAGCCAATATAACCTATCTATATACGAAATTTTATTAAAATCAGGTCAATAATTTCGGCGTGAGACGCACGAACTTCCAAACCTTCGAATTTATAACATTTATAGCACAGATTTTATATGACCCACATATAAGGCATTTCGCACAAAGCGCATTTTTTTATCAATTTAAGTTGACGCGTCCGTCCATTCGGAGTTTCAAAACATTTGGGCATTTCAAAGTGAAAGGCTGTATGTTACTCGTTAGCTTTGTCCCGACTCCCGAGCAACAAGTACACCCCTTGAATGTTCTCGATAAATGAGGCGGCTGTTCACACAGAATGAGGAACTTAAACAACAATGGGGCTCCAAGATTTTTCTTCAATGTTTTTGAGATGCATAGCAAGAAATGTAAGAAGTTTTTGTGTAAAAATGCCCTTAAACCTTCTTTCCTTGTGAAATTTAAGCCAAGGTCTCTTAATTGGGAAATCAAAACGATCCATCAATTTAGAACGTCCGTTAGCCTAGTGGGTAAGACCTTTGGTTTCCACTTGAGAGGGTGGAGGTTCAAACCCCGGTGGAAGCGTGTATCAATGAGACATTTTCCGATCTCAAGTATATAACACGGATGCTCATTGCCGTGGGTGAGCCATGCTTCGACACGAATGGGCCGGCTCGACCGGCACAGCCTCACAGGAAACTGGTGTGAAATGGCGTTACGCTGTGTTTCGTTCACTGAATGAGTTTACCGATGGCCCAACTTCCTTAATCCTCCTATCCCTATGCCCATTCCCTCGTAAAGGCCGGCAACGCATTTGCGATACTTCGGATGTCACGAGTGTCCATAGACGACGCTAGTTGCTCTCCATCAGGTAACACGTCTGCTAGCTTGCCTCCTAAATATCACAAAAAACCCACTTTACAAATTGGCAAAATAGAAAAATCTTATTGATAAACGTTAAGGGATGCTGATATTACGGAGAAAGGAGATTAAAAGCGAAGGAAGCAGCTGACGGCCACGATAACAGGGCAAAAAATATGCAAAGTAACTCACTTTGATATAAAAAATCTGGTATCAAAGTTATGCGAAGACGTGCGCCGAATGAAAAAGGCCCGCTAATTTTCACAAGTGTTCGTCGCATATTTAAGTAGTTTAAGGGCGCCTGAATCTTAATCATAGTCAAATAAAGTTGCCAAAACGAGCTTTTTATGAAATAACTGGCAGAGAGCGGAATTGCTAATGTCGAAAATGAAATCTTCTGACCTTTAAATGTAACATAAAAATGGTTGTTTATTTGCATTGAAAATAACTTGACAACTAAAAAAGAAATAGGTATAAAAGACATCACATAAATAGTAAAGTGACGCTCGATACCACGCCAGTTTGGATTGGTTCTAGAAAATTGTGGGAAAACTTTTGTAACATCGACAATTATAGTTTGAGGTATTTTCGGATTTTGTCGCGAACATTGGCGTTTTTTTTTTTTTGGAGGGGCCTAATCCCCTTTTAATTTAGTTACTAGTATATACATTATCTGTTGATTTGGCCTGTAACATAAAAAATATTAGAAACTACATGAACCCGCAACTCCGTTGCGTCAATATTCGTTTATCGCACGGAAACCATACTTTTTTCCGGCATAAAAAGTATTCAGTAGATCAAGCACCGAAGCGGTTTTCTTGTTCCCGACTTCTTTCTTTCGGCTTCTCTTTAGTCTATACAAGGCATAACAAAATAAATATTGATAATTCATCTATAGCTTAACTTAGGGTTAACTAGTTCTAGTCGCCAAAGTCATGACGCTGTAGCGCTTACCCATACAATAATTTAAAAAATAGTAACATCGGTACTGCTACCCACATACAATTAACTGTAAAAAACATATATACATGTAATAAAACAGTAAAATTGGCGTGTATGTACATTTAATATTTTTACAAGATAATCAATGTTGGGGGGCTAAGGAACAGTAATAGAACACAAATCGACAGAAAAATTGTTGTCTATTGGTCTGTTCGTCGGTTTGTACGCGCTAACCTTTGGAAAACTACTGGACGGATTTGAATAAATCTTTTTTGTTTAATAGCTCTGGGAAACATAAAGCATACTTCTTTTCCCGGGAAAATGACATACAATTTTCCGCGCAACGAATTTGCGGGCACCAACTATATATAGTATGATCAAATCCTTTTGTTATAACCATGCTTTTAAAGCTCTCTTCAAATATTTACTTCACTACTAATACATTTTCACCTCTACAACATTACACGTGCTATTTATTTCTTGTTGGAATTGTCGCTTTGTATTACACTGTCAGATAACACAAGTACACAATACGCCGGTAGAGGCGTCCTCATAAAAGATGCTAACATAAGGCCTGTGGCCTGATTCTCTTCTTAACTGGGACACGAACGAAATACGATATTTATTTTAAATCTTACAATGCTCGCGTCGCCAGCTCAAGGTAAGATTTGAGAATATCAGCGAATAGATATGTAGGTTCAAAGTTTTGGTTGGCGAAATATTATATTGATAATAATTGTGGATGGCCGAAAAACAGTTATAGGGCAGCCTCGCCTCACAGAAAACTTACCAAAGCAGAAAACGAAAAAGAGAGATATCCCATACAAATGAGAGAAAAAAGATCTCAGTGAACTCTATACTATTCATTATTATAAGAAACACATACACCCTGTAGTGTACTCAATTAATTTTCTTACATTCTATATATAAACATAAATAAAAAAAAAATGTATACCTAACATAGTGTGTACTATTAAAATACTATTTCAATAGAGGTCAAATTTAATACTATAGCGTAAAAAAGCAACTTAGCCTTCTGTCTGAGATTTTCTGATGTAATAAAGCTGTTTTCAGAGTAAATGTATATTTTTTCTCGTGTATCTGCGCAAAGGCTAACGCGATGACTTGCGATAGACTAGTGACCGGATGAATTGGCTTCCAGATTCAGTTACATTTGGTATTTAGACATTTATTTCCAACAAAAACTTATAGAATATGAGTCAGCAATGACAATTGGAAAGCTTTAAATTGGCGGACGTCTGGATATCGCTGGCTCTTAGGGTATTACAATAATTTACTACACTCATCAGTTGCTCTATACGGGATAACATGCTCAATCTGGCATCATTTCATTCTAACATGACAGTTTAGTTAGGAATGACTGTATATTGAACGCCGTATCGGTTGGTTGACGGACTGATATTTTTGAGGACGTTTTGTGCCATCAATCTAGCGTCAGTCTCAGGCTGATGACAAACTTATGCCAGATAAACGTTTACAGGTTCATAGAAAAAAAATTCGCACAAAATATTAAAATATTTCACAATTACACATTATGTATTTGTTTTAGTATTATTTATGATTTACATAAAACTGAGTTAGGTTTTCCTTCCTGATCATATAACTATAGAACGCACGAATCAATTTCCACGGTTTTGCTTCGTTGAAAAGGTTTCAGGCTCCGTGAGGTTTTGAGCAAAAAAAATTCAGGAAAGTTTTAAGAGAAGAGCAGGAAAAAAGGAAAAATCAACGCGGACGAAGTCGCGGGCAAAAGTAAGTTTTTTATTATATAATTTTTAAATATTGATTGAATTTAAAGTTAATTATAAGAAAATAAAGAAAAAAAGAGCACATACAAAGAAAGAAAATCTCCGTTAAATATGAATTACGGTTCTATCGACGATTTGTTCTTCATGTTTCTGACGCTTTTTAAAGTTCATAACATACACAGGAACGTAAATTCATGACTAATCGACAGAATTACCCGGCAAAGTAGTTAAACTCTACAAATAAATAAATAAACTACAAACTTTAGCTGCAGTCAGAACCGTTTCAGCCATATTAATGAAATGATATCGGCAAATAAATCAGGGTGATTTCCGATCCGACCAAGAAATGTTTTATCAAAATGCTTCATATGATCTAGGCTACTAGTTTCATTTCGCTCTATGTCGCGACAAAGGAGTGGCGGCTTCGCAAAACCAATGTCGGTAGAAAATGCCGTAAGGAGCCATTTTCCACCCAAAATTTTACCGCCAAGGGTTACAATTGGGGAATGTTTTTTTTTAATTTATGTAATAGAACGTCACATCACTTGCCCGAGCCGAATCGTCCAATTCGTCAGAAACAATAGCTGTCAAATTCAAAAAAGAAATGACTTCAATTCCTTCGGTTCTGAGTGATGCGCATTCTCCATCTATATATTAATACGCGAGCCGAAAACTTTGTACCTCTTTTTACGAAGGACCCGTAGATTTAAAAGTAAGAAATGTCTCCCATTTATAGTTGATATGGAGGAGGAGCATGGAATACCAATATTATTTTAAAATATGCTTAAATCTTGGGTATTTTAAACAAATAAAACGCTACGCACACTACAATATTTTAACACGACATCGTGTCATGTCAGAATATTGTATCTTACACAAAATATTTTCCTTTTTTTAATAAAATTCTATGGCTTATGGTACCGAGATCTTTATGCCAAATTGAAACCCCCTAACGCGATGGATTTTAATATTTATAGTCGAATTTCGACCACAAGTCGACCTCTAGTAATTATAAATCTTTTACTGAACTTCTGGAAAATTATGAACATACACTCAATATTTCAATAAACTCACCACAAATCAAACGAATGCAATTTCCTTCTATATTTCACACCCGGAGTTGCTACTCCGCCGCTAAGCCAGCCTGATGGCGTCCATTTATTCAATGGAATTACATCATAATTTTTCCTTCACATACGCTTCGACGCAAAGGAAGGAAAATAAGGATTTATTTACACAACTCCTTTTGCGTTTGTTAAAATGATTAGAACGATGATAAGCTGTGTGATTTGTTCCTTTTTATGTAGTGGAAAGGGTTTTAGAATGCCAACTTCAGTTAATAAGTACTGTTTTTACCGACTTATTTAATGGCAAAGCATAATAAATATATAGTTACTTAACTACCTTAAAAATTTTACAATAATTTAGACACTTGTCTAGCCTATAATTTTACTGATAAAATTTAGTAACTACCTGTAACTACTGTTGATATATCCCCAGTAGAGGGTAAACTTTAAATAAATCTATAAATTTATTTAAGGCTCAGTAATCCTCTCCGAGGTAAGAAACAGTTAGAAATGATTATCTGTATATATACGCATATCATATTATGGCATTTGATACATAATGTAAGAAAACTATATTACGCCTTTTTACTTCAAAGAAAATATTTCAGTCTTTTGCTGTGAGAGAGCCATGCTTCGCCATGAATGGGCCGGCTCGACCGGAGAAATATCACGGCCTCACAGAAAACTGGCGTTAAACGGCGTTGTGCTGTGTTTCATTTAGTGAGTGAGTTTCTTCTTCTTCTTCTCTAATCCTTTTATCATAAAAAAAAGAATCGACGATTAAGTCTAACAAAATATTTTATCCGTTATTTGTTAGAAAGAAAAGGTTAAACATAACTAATGAATCATAATACTACGAAGAGTTTGTAAGTCATGTCTATTCTTTGTAATACAAATCGTTCCTATAACCTGAAAGTGTCTAGGAAAAATGATGGTGCGAAAACCAGACGCTCGAGTCACCGCGTTGTTTATGATGATTCATGGCAACGGATAAATCAGCATCATAACTCGTGCTGTTTGACCCTGGTCGAAAGCACAGATTGCTTTATGCTCGGGATACACGAGACTAGTTTTTCAAGCCAGGAAAGCAAGATAGTGTCAGTGAACTATCAAGCTAATAGTTCTGGCTTCCTGCAGACATAACTAGCATCATTTCTTAGCCAGTAATTCATCGACAAGCCAGTGTCAGTTTTCAAAGACAGTTTAAAAGAAAAAACCGGCTTCCTTTGCTGTCCTGACTTCAAAAACTGGCGTATATTTCGGGCTATACGTAGTCAAAAGTGACTATATTGACATTAAAATAATTTAATATCGATTTCTTGTGATGTATAACTATGTAAGTGAGGTATTTTATATCTTACGAAGGAATAACGAATGCTATATTTTGCTGGTAATAACATACTTGACGACCTCAGTGGCTCAGTTGGTAAGCGCATTGGTATCTTACGCCGGGGGTCGCGGGTTCAAAACCCGCCGACGGAGCAAGTTTTTCGATATTCCTGGGTCTTGGATGTGTATTAAATATGTGTATCATATAATAAAAAATCTTAAGTATGTGTATAGTATAAAAGTATTAAATATATTTCCGTTGCCTGTTACCTGTAACACAAGTCCCTCGGGTACTTAGCACAGGACCAGACTGACGTGGTGTGAAGCGTCCATAGATATTATTATTATTATATTATATTATTTTGCCCCTTCTGTGTAAACGGCAATTACACGCGAGCACGATTGGATAGACTTACGTCGTTTGTCCACCAACAGCGTCAACAGAGAGCGAGATTTTTTCGGCCCGATAAAAATGCAACTTTATGATCTAGGCTATAAGTTTCATTTTTTAGCGATATCACTCTATCGTTATTATCGTCGCCGTCATTAAAGGCGCAAAGGGAAATGAAACCTGCAGTCTATGTCATAAAGTTGCATTTTATCGGGCCGCAATATTCTCTTTCTCAGTTGACGGTGCTGTTGGACAAACGGCCTAATTCGGCAGTGCTGATCATGGTCTATGATCGCCATTAATTAAGTCGTTAATAGAGTACTATGAACGACTATGTGGATGATTATGAGAGCCTGCTTAAAGATTTTTACAAGGGGCCCACAACTCCGTACTACATTGTTCCAGGTAAAAGTTTGTCCTTTAAAGTTTTGGATGTGACGAGATACCAGACCGACAGACGCTTTGCTTTTATAATATGGATTTATAAGTAGAAAAAGAGACCTACCATAGGAGGTGGTTGTAGAATGAGCCATAGTTTATCTCACATGTTTTCATTTTATCTTTTTTTACATATCTTTTGACAAAATATCATAAAATTATATTGAGAAGTTTAAATAAGGTAATATAATTAGGTAGTATGAGGGACCGTCCTCTCGATGAATATGAACTGCGTGGAGCATATTCGGGCGGGTTTTTCACACAACTTTTGCGAATTTTCTTCCGTTGTGTGAATGCATTACTCAATTAGCGAAAAAAAAAATTTGCAGTGCGGACAGTCCCTAAGTCAGTTAGATTAAAATAACTCAAATATGTAGCTTGGCAAGGCTGCAAGTTAAAAGTAGGGGTTAGCCGAAAATCAATTTGGTTTGCATAAAATTTATTCGCGTCGAGGGGCTGGAGATAGAATATTGAAATTCTATCAACGTGTTACGATAAAGATACAGTTGAATAAACTAAAACATTTTAAATTTGAACGTTAGTACTTGCTTTAATGTATGTACATGTAAAAGGCACTTTGCACTTAGAAATGTCAAACATCAATGTGCAGATATTTACGACTAGATAATGCCCGCGACTCCGTTGCACTAAAATAAGTTTATCGCGCGGGAACCGTATATTTTCCGGGATAAAAAGTACCTTATATTCTTCTCCAGCCCCCCAAATAACTTCACACAAAAAATCACGTCATTGAGTTGCTCCGTTGCGACGTGAAGAAAAGACAAACAAACAATGAAATACACAAACAAACACACTTTCCCATTTCTAATATTAGTATGGATTTATCAATAAGTTGACGATGCCCGCAACTAAGTTGCACCAAAATTCATTTTTCACGCGGAAACCCTACAGATTTACGGGATGAAAAGTATCCCATATCCTTCTTATTAGAATTCAGAACGGATTAGAACGGGATTAGAACTATGATTATACAACAGTTTAGACATGAAGAGGTTATAGAAAGACAAACAGATTAGCCCCAGCAACATGAATCTGGCCATACAAATCACAATTATTTTTCGCTTTCAGCGTTCTGCACAGTGAATTTCTATATCATGAACACATACCGTTCCTAAAGTTTTATCACTAACTTTTGTTACACCTTGTTTATATTTGTTTTTTTTTCTCACAAAAACGCCAGTTTAATTGTAACAAAATGTTGCACCGTGTATTTTGGTGCGGTCTCTCCTTAATTTCAACTTGCACTATCAATGTCAATTGGTGTGTCAACGCTTTCCTCTGGAGGCTGGATGGCTGCCAAATTCACCGCTAACTTTATTAAACGGGAATACCGCACATACCTCAAGTCGACAAACATTCGCTATGTTTTGAAAAGGAAATTACTTCCCGACAAACGTAAATTTAGAATCTACGGATTCGCGACGATAGCAGATATATACAAAACACGTGTATGGTGTATGTAAATTTATTCTTCTGTAATTTATTTAAGTATACCTCTTTTACTATCATGCCAATTAAAATGTCATTTTTTTTCTATATCTTTTTTTACTCATAGGGTAAGCGGGCACACGGGACATCACTTGTAATATCAGAAGCGTTGAAAGTTCGTTGCTAGTCTATTTATTTATGGCATGCGGCCTCCTTTTTTACTTACAAGTCCTAGGTCCTAAGTGTTTTTTATTCAAATTAACGCCTGATTCAAAAATTCACGACCTTTGATTCTTACCCGACCTTTTCAACGTGATAATCAAAGATATATTACTATAATACTCAGATAGTTCCACGCGAATAGTTAATCCATCACTAGCTGGCTTGCTACGCGGTAGTTTCATTTGGCTTTAATCACAGATACATTAATTTGCATGCGTATTTCAGCAGCCTTAGCATGGAAGCCTGAGTTGAAATGCGAGAAAATAGAAACCTGATAGATTTTGGATGTACCGACAGAGTTCCTTTGACCGATTTTGATGAATTTTTTTGTTTAGATTCAATATTTGTTCCACTAGAAAATGTTTGTCAATTGTTTTTAATTTAAATGTAGGCGTTGATAGTAGCGCCGTCCTCTAGATGGCAGTTAAACTGTGTGATGTTTAAATAATGATTTGTAATATTTAGAAATAACATGAAAAGTTCGAGAATGTCTATTTTGCTATTTCATCGTGTTAAAACTAATTTAGTTTGAGAATTAACACAGTAGCTTTTTCTTCTTAAAATATTACTACTATTCGACACAGCCTACAATATAATATGACGTAATCACAAGTTACCGGCAACGACATCGATCCGTCAAACTTTTCAGACGGCTGATGTATTGTTGTTTCTGTACTTTTCCAATTAAGTTGTGCGCCTAAATGTTATTCGTCCAATTTCCTGTCTGTTATTTACCGTTAACACGATAAACAGAAGAGAAATAGTTTTCTACAGTCCTTCTCATTCAAAGTTTTGAATAACAAAAGTTGAGATTAAACGCAGTTCTTTTAGAAGGGTCATTTTCCGAACTTCAGCCGTATATTTTGGACGTGCAAAAAGTGTAGTGCAAAATATAAACCAGCTTAAAATAAAACTTTTATAAAATCGTTAGTTAAAAAGCCCGCCCCGCAGAATTTTATAGTAATATATTTGCCTAATATAGCTAAGCAGTAGTTAAAACGTATTTTATTAATCTCCGATAAAATTATTGATGTTGATGTTTAACCAAACAACTTCACGAGATGTTTTTCGCGGTTCGCTTCTGTGGATTCGAAAATCTCGTAAAATGATTTTTTTTAAACAGGAATCGTTGGGAACATATTTTTCAAAGACCAAGAGCAACCTAGGTTTATATCCGTCCTTTTAACCAAGTCTATGCTAAAATCAAGTCGATCGGTTGCTTAGTTACGTTGTGAACTAAGAACAAACAAAGAAACACAATCATTTTGAAACAAAATTACATTTAGGAGATTGGTGCGACTTTGAAACAATTTTTACCTTAGTTTTTTCTAATAGACTGCTTATGCCGATGAAAGAAGATTCATTTTAATAATCTTAAAGGTAGTATAACTGTGAAAGCTATAGTAATTACATTCCTCAGTAAAACGATAAAATGATTTGAATATATTCACTGCTCGTGGGACGAAGGAATGCTATAAAACGGTAATAAAATCAATCAATATTGAAAAGAAATACAGTGCGAATAGTTACGGATATAAATAACTTACTTGTGAATTTTGTATTGAACAATTTTCTACACGAACAGTAACTAAATCATATTAATATTAAAAATGTGACAGTTTGTTTATAAGGTTGTATTTTTTAAACTACTGAACAGACTTACTGGAGTATTTTTCATTATTTTATTATTAAACTGGCGTTTTTTTCAAAAACGGGATGTTTTTAAAACTAAAAATAGCTTATTACTCTCCAACCTTTCAACTAAGTCTATGCATAAAAATCAAGTCGATTGGTTGCTTCGTTGGGGCGTAAAGGAAGGACAAACAAACAAATAAACTCTCTTTCCCATTTATAATATATATTAGTAGGAAGGCGCGAAGCCGGCAAATTCTAGAAAAAATATGTACCGTATCTTCGGTAAGACAAGGGCATAAATGATTTTGATAATGTTATGCCCTTGTCTTACCGAAGGTGCAATGCATTTATACAGATGGAACAGTTAATAAAATGATATCACACGTCCGATAAGTAGGGTACAACAGTATACGGGTCGGAGTTTGTTTGTACAACATTTCTAATTCTGTAGCAGAGTTTCATTGATATTCGCTTCATTATGTGAATGTTTACATTCCGTCCGGAACTGCAACTCTATATTTATGTCTAGCTCTATATGTATAGTATTTTTAGAATTCTTAGGGCCTGTTTCACCGCTTACTGTTAAAGTTAGGCTATCCACAACTTTTTTGACAGATTCTCCATACGAAATCTGTTAAATAAACTTGTATTTGTCAAATAAATAGACTATCTGTGAGCGGTGAAACAGACCTTTACTATCGTAAATGACTAGTTTGAATCCCAACTAGGAAAAATTTATCTGCTACCCTAAAAAGGTTACTTTGCAATATTGCTCACATTTTGTACTTTTTCGTATAAATAACTACTAATTTTGCAAAACAGCGATTTTGCAATCAATTTAAATTGATTTTCAAGTAACTATTTTATAAAAATAATCCGATTTTTTAACAAAATCTACTAAAACGAATTGTAGAGCAATTCCTTAGCAATATTACGACCATTTTAGGCCCCCAGGAGAGCAGTAGCATATTTTTGCCGCACAGAAGAAAGAGAGGGGAGAATGTAGCTAATCTATTTTTGATGTTTTTTGGCACACTCTCTGTCTTACGAATTTTCAGATTTACTGATTACATACCTATAGCACAAATTTTCAAGTTTCACTATATTAGGGGCCTGTTTACTGATAAGTGTCGGAAAGTCTATGCGCAACTTTTTTTGACAGGTTATGGAGAATCTGTCGAAGAAATTGTGAACAGCCTAAGAGAAACTTCATTTTAGCACATTTTATTGAAAAATCCGCTAAAATGAAGTATGTGACCGATGAGTTTTAACAAAATTAGAACGTTTTCAAAATCTTTGCATATGCTTTGTTTTTGGCTTAAAAAATAGACTACATATCAGCTCATCGGTCAAAGCTTAAGTGGCTTCCTATTCGTCTCCGCCGAAACTCCCATATCCTTTGTGTACTGTATAGGATCCTATATAATCCCCTCCCTCCCTACTACCTTGTTGACCGTTTTAACTTTTCCCGACCCCCCCATACTCCATACAGGTCCAATGTGTGAACAAACCATTCGCTCCCACACCATCGTTCTAACTTCTATTTATAATCCTTCACTGTTCATGCACTAAGACTGTGGAACTCTTTACCCCATACTATTCGCGACAGCTCTTCTATTCACATATTTAAAAGACGCTTAAAAAACATTATCTTTCGCAAACTCAATCCATATAAATATCTTTATAAAATATACAGTCTAACACAATAAATTCCAATACTATCCTAGCTCTAGAATAGTAGTCACAAATATTAAAATACTTTTATTTGCTTCCCCTTAAGTTCTTTGACTTTCGGTCATTGCAACTTTGTGCTGTCTCCGCTTTGTATGGGGAGGAAAGTGAATACTTCCTACTCCTCTTATATTCTTCTGATTCATTTCGTTGCGGATCCCAAGACAGCTTTAGCGCGTTCCTCGGGCTCCCTGAGATCATATCAAAGGGTTTTCGTGGTTGGATACCGCTGTCGATCCTGGCGACACAGGAGATACAGTGATGGGAATGTGTGGTGGGTCAAAGCCCGTTGAAAAAAAATATACATATAGATTAATAACATATAGTATATATAAATTACAGACAAATTGTTATTTAGTATTCTATATCTACACAGTTTTGTATTAGGTACAATATATTTTTAAATGTTTTATATAAATATATATAATTATACTTATAATAATCTATACTTTACGATAAATATGTATTGTATATTTTTTTATTGTGCACGCGCTTTATCTGCTCTCTTATATCCCATTTCTCTTCGTAGGGCTCGTTTCTATGTAAATTGTAATATTAAAATGTATCGTGTATACAATTAATTGTTAAATAAAATAAAATAAAAAATAAAAATCGAATAGTTTCGATAAAATAGTTACTACAAAATAAATTTAAAGTGATTGTGAAATTAGTGCTTTGCAAAATTAGTAGTTATTTGCAAGGAAACTTACAAAATGAATTGCTCTTGGTAATATTGCTGAGTGGCCATATTAGACGGGCATTATCGAATTAACTAACTGGCCATCAAACATATCTAGTGACTAGCTTGTGTGACTAAACAGAATTCAGAAATGGGGCCACCTACAACTGGGTACGAAGAATCAATTTTCATCGTTGCCATGTTTTATTTGATGTCTAGTAAAACTGGCCAGTTCATACACACTTAATTTATAGGGCACTAGTCAGTTACTAGTAAGGCATTAATAATATGTATCATGGTTTGAGTTTAGTTTAGCTACCCACAGGTCATAAAAACGACTCTGGGAAAGTTCTAATAGAAAATACACCTCGCTGCATAAGAAATTTTGTGGTCATTCAAAGCCAACAACATTTTAAAAGTTCGATGTAAAGCGAGAGCGAGATCAAATGTAGCCTACTCGTACGGTGCACCGCAAATGTGGCCTATGTCGATAAAAGTCGTGCCCACAAGCCAAGTATTCCTGTAAACACCCGCTAACAATGCCCAGATGATGGACTTCTGGAAATAGAACTAACGTAAACACAGTACCAGGCCTCAGACTTGACCTTCCGTGCGATCTTCACTATATTATAATGGAAACGCGCAGTAACCGTACATTTTTAATATATTACTCGACGATGAAGTTGCTCCAAAATTCCTCGCCCGGGAACCGAACATTTTCCGGGATCAAAAGTCGTAATAAAATCGTATGTCCTTCCCCGGGGCGGAAGTATATCCATACCATATTTCAGTAAGATCAGTTCAGCGGTACCGGGTTAAAAGGTAACAGACAGACAGACGCTTTCAGATGATATTTCAAATATAGAAGCATGGTTACGGAAGTATGGACGTCTTGTGGCTTGTCTCTGAAGCTGATTGTTTCAAAATAATGGATGTCTGTTTATTAAAGACAAAGTAAACGCTTTAGCTCTCGAACGAACAAAGTTTTATTTATTTTTTGGATATAAGGTAACCTAAGAAATGTTTTGCGAAAGTCGGTTAAGCGGTTTAGAATTTGTGGAAGATGAAATAGCTGTCGGAGATTTCTAAAATTAAATGTCTTTTCATAATTGGAATAAATAACATTATAGTAGAATTTATTTTTATTTACCATGTTTACAGTGTTACTTACAAAATAAGCGATCTGAACAACAGTTATTTTCGTGTAGTAGTCTATACATAACCAAGGCATGTCTGAATACTGTGTGGTAATTGTCGGTACTGGCCTGGCTATTTAGTTGATAGCGCGTTAGGGTTGTTTGTAAGTGTGATAATAGTTATTAGTCTGATTGTAGTGATTATTTAGGTAAGAATCCACGCACGTCGAGTTGATGTGAAGCAATAGAATTTAATGTACGTATTACTACGTAGCTAGTATGACGAACAATCGGCTTGTCCTGGAACTTTTTGTTTTTTTATGGACTTTATAAAATATGGCGAGCGTGTAGCGCGACAGCCGACAAGTTTTTTTTTTTTTATATTTAGGGGGCAAGCGAGCAGACGGGTTACCTGATGGAAAGCAACTGTCGTCGCCCATGGACACTCGTGATATCCGAAAAAGTCGCAGTGCGTGGCCGGCCTTTATGAGGGAATAGGGATAGGGGATTAGGGAAGTTGGGCCACCGGTAAACTCACTCACTGAATGAAACACAGCACAACGCCATTTCACGCCAGTATCCTGTGAAGCCGTGGTATCACTCCGGTTGAGCCGCCCATTCGTGCCGAAGAATTGCTCTCCTACGGAGATGAGCATCCGTATTATGAACCTGCACCCTCTCGATTGCGAACTGAAGGTCTTACTCACTCGCAGTACTTACAGGCCGCGGACGCTCAAGTTTTCATATTCTTGTTCTAGGCGCCTAAAGTTATACGTAGACGAACTTTAGGTTTTAGCCATTAAGTCGCAGCGCTCTAAGGTTCGTTATTATAGTCAGCGATTAGTACTTGAGTGCATGATTTAAAATTTTGAGATGCCGTTTTCGTTCATAAAAAGATTATGAATGAAAACAGCATCTCAAATTTTTTTCATCGTGTTCTTGGTATTAAGCAATGACGATAATTACGGGCCTAAGAATCTTATCTTTTTAACAACATTAATATAAAATAAGTAGTGTTTTCATTCCTGACCATATAACTCCAGAACGCACAAACCAATTGCTACGGTTTTACATTCGTTGGAAAGGAAAAAATTTCAAGAGGAAAGTTATCACGCGGCGATTCGCGGGCAACAGCTAGTAATTATGTTAATCTTGTGTGCTTGTTTGTCACTGAACTCACTTTACTGAACCTCCCAAATGACTAGACCGATTTTGATAAATTTTTTGGGTATGTTCTGGGGGACTTGAGAATGGTCTAGAATCTGGATTCAAAAATTAGCACGGCAATGTCTCGGGTCCACTCGTAATAATTTTAGTTTATCGACTATCAGAATTATCTATTACTTAACATCAGGCTATGTTGTGTTCACATCATCGACGTCTGGCCCGCTGCCAGAATTTCGGGGTTGCTTTATGACCGTTGACCCCGCAGATAGGCGGGAAAACTTTACAAGAAATACTTCCTTCATGTCATCGCCATAAGAATATCGTTGCTAACTTACTAATACGATTTTTTTAACAGAAATAGCCGTTTTGGATATAAAAGTGACACGAGAGTCTAAATTCTCTCAATAATTTTGTTTTGTACGAAATCTTAAGAATCAAAATTTATGATTAATATTTAAAATACAAAAACATAGGAGCCTAGTTCTGAGGAATTTCCACAACATACTACAAAATCATTACTCTAGGTGAGGGTTTAGGGGGTGGAAAACGTTATGGCCCGTTGTATGAAAACTGTTCGGTATACAATCCTCTTAAAATGAACTGAAATGCTATAG
>JAOTAV010073463.1:0-13242 GCA_026546445.1 Cyclargus thomasi | reverse complement strand
ATTATCATATGCTATACGTCGTGGCGGTTGTTCAGCCGCTACCTCTAAATCTTCAATTAAATTGGCAAAAAAATCCATATATTTTCTATTAAGTATTTAATAAACTACACTACTACTATATCAGTAATATACGTTAAAACAATGAACTTATAAAATATAACGCAAAGTTATAACTATTACTTATAGTAACAAGTATATTTACACTGAAAATCAAATAAAAGGTTTATATTTATCAAGCGGACATATTTGATTTCATATTTGACAACTACTTCGCGCCCACACTTCCACGAGGCTACATTTGTGATCGAGTTCATACATCAACCGGTACCTAGCGTAGTAATCTATGCCTAGCACTCGTTCGACTCGAGCGACGTTTTCACGAAATATTTCGAGTCTGAAGTGTTGAGAATACACAAACTGTGTTTTGCTCGTAAAAATCTCATAATTCGATATTTTATTGAAGTGTAAACTTTTTCTCACATCCTGAGAATTGCCCCCCTGGGTGCACATATTGGCAATTTATAACGCTCTCGCCATTATGACCATAGATCATACATATTTTACTATTTCGCGACCTCTGTTGGCGGAGCGGCAAAATTCAAAATACAAAACCTAAATAAACGAAGTTTCTTTATATATATATTATAAATTAAATTAGAACACAAAGGCGGCCTTATCATCTAGAGACTAGGACATTGATAATATGCTAATATGAAATGGGTGAAAGTATAATGTTCATTTATGACACCATGCAACACAACTACAACAAAAAAAAGAAAAAGAATATTTTCAAAAATGATAGGCTAATTAATCATTAACCTCACTAGTGTTAGGTAAACGTTACGTGCTTATTGGTCCTTGGACTATTTTTTCCACTTCTCTTTAGAAAGAAAATAACTTGCCGTAGGATTTTATAAGATTTTTGAAACCAGAAAACTAAGACTATATTATTTTTTGTTTAGGTCCTGTTTCACCGCCACAGTAGTTAAAGTTTCTGTTAGGCCATCCACAACTTTTTTGACAGATTCTCTATACAAAATCTGTCAAATAAAGTTGTATCTGCCAAATAAATATACTATCTGTAAAGCCGTAGGCGGTGAAACAGGCCCTAAGTTTTTGTATTTTTGCTACAAATAAACTCAAAAAGTACTGATCCGATTTCAAAAATTCTCTCCCTGTTTGATTGCCACATGACCACAGACTGACATAGTCTAAAATGGTGTCTAGCAAATTGGCCAAGTGCGAGTTGGACTCATGCTCGAAGGGTTCAATATAAATGATACAGTTAGGGTAAAATATAGAATGTACTCGTATAAGTCTAGCTGACTAAGAATTTAAAACACTTTGCTCCGATTAATTGCTCTCGTAGGATAAATCATTTTCACACGGGCAAAGGTAAATACTAGTAGTTAAAATAGCAGAAATAGGGTACGGAACTTCTTAGTTAGTTCCATTGAAATATCTATTTCATAAGAAAGGTACTTTATTAGTTTCAATGAAACATTTCTCGTAAAAGTTCTATTTGATGTACAGTCTCCGACGAAGACGGTTTACGATTTTCTGATATTCATTTGGGGTTTTATTAAGTTTCTTTTTTTATTTTCATTCAAATCTGGCGTGAAACGGCGTTGTGCTGAGTTTCGTTCAGTGAGTGAGTTTACTGGTGGCCCAACTTTCCTAATCCCTTATCCGGCCGGCAACGCACTTGTGACTCTTCGGATATCGCGAGTGTTTATGGGCGACGTCAGTTACTTTCCATCAGGTAACTCGTCTGCTCGCTTGCTCCCTAAATATCAATTAAAAAAAAATTGAAAAAAACTTTTATTTTCGATAAACCATGGAAGGACTGGATGAAGTCGGCAACACTGCGTTTGGCCAAAATTCATTTCAAGAACAACAATTTTTGTAATATAAAATGTATTTGCCGGGTACAATGTAGGTGTATATTCGAATTTGACGCCAAAAATCCACCATTTTGTTTTTTTTATATTTTGATATATCTAGTGTCACTCTCACTCACAGTAAATACGAATCTAACGACAACTCTCAAGTCAAAATCCATCAAGCCGTCTTAGGCTGCAGGGTGTGCTAAACAATTATGTACAATTTACATACATACATACTCTCGAAAAACATAACCCTTCTGGCGCTGTCGGGTAAAAACTGCCCAAGCCCCAAGCTTGACAATCCCAAGCAGCTGACAAACAATATAGCCGGCATCCAACCCTCGGACAGAACAATCCAACTTGAAACTGTTTATTGAAACGAGAGCATTTGGACTGACGCCAGCAACTTTACTACAATATATCTTTTATTTGTCGGAAAGAAAGCATTTTAAAGTTTCCCTTTCCGTTTTAATTTGTAGCAATAGCAGTAGAAACTGTGCATTTTGCTATTGAAAGAAGCTTGTCAATGCGTCAAATCGTCACATACATTGCAAACTTACGAATCTGACAAATTAAATTTTTTGTAAGTTTGCCTTGGATATGACGATAATTATATCTGTTGAAGCACTGAATCGATTAAGATAATATCGACGACCTCTGTGGCGCAGTGGTTAAGCGCTTTGGGAGCTCACGCCGAGGGTCGCGGGTTCGAATCTCGCAGACGAAACAAAAAGATTTTCAATGTTCCTGGGTCATGGATGTGCATTAAATATGTGTATTATAAAATAAAAAAACTTAAATATTTGTATAGTACAAAAGTATTAAATATATTTCCGTTGTCCGGTACCTGTAACACAAGATCCTTGAGTACTTATCACGGGGCCAGATTGACGTGGTGTAAAAAGCGTTCATAGATATTATTAATAATAATATTTTCTCGATATAATTTGACTCCCGGAGAGAGTAGGAGTTTTTTACGTTAAAATGCAATGTCCATCTACTACTGAGAAAATAAGGTTACAGTCGTCATCTCGTTAAAAATAAGCGAAGTGAGGCACATAAAAACTTGGCGCATTAAATATTTCCCCGTTTGTTGCAGATAACTTCGCTAAGCTGGCGTCCTTCTAGTCACCATGGATTCCGAGAGGTAAGGACTAAGGAGACTTATACAATGCTATTCTATTAATTATCGTCATTGATACTATCAGGGGAGTTGAAACGAAGCTAGATTGCGGACCAAAGTAAGTTTGTCGAGTACATAACTCGACAAAAACCAGCCGACCGAATTAACATATTCCGATTAAATGACGCAGGTCCATCAACTGGCTTTGTTTCAATTTTTTCATGGTAAGTACATAAAATATCTGATACCTGAGATATTTAAATACCTTTGCGGTGACAATCATATTTAATAACGAATATAAATGTTTATTTGGAAGTTTGTGCGTCTATCACGTCTAAACTACTGAAGGGATTAGATATTTTGGCCATATTATAAGCCTTCCTCGATAAATGGACTAACCAACACAAAAATATTTTTTTAATTCCGGCCAGTAGTTCCTGAGATAAGCGCGTTTAAACACTCTTGATCTTTATATCATAAGTATAAATATACAAAATATCTTCGCAGACAATAGCAGATTTGCTTCAGTTAAAACAAATAATTTGCTTATTAATAGAGCTTAATTTATAACAATCCGTATTAATTCCCTCGACCCGAAAAGGAAAACAACAATCACTGAAAACTAAACAAAATAATAACAAAGTAAAATAGACTTTATGGTGCGCAATTAGAATTGATTGTTCTCTGATGTAACATTTGCAGTTGCATTCGCGTTCGACATTTAAATATTTGAACGTGTTCGGGAGTCCGGGACGGGGGAGTGTTTGCTGAAGTAATCTGTTTTGGCGCTAAATTAAGTTCGTCCCCAATAGTTTAATTTGTAATTTATCGTAACATCATCGTTAAGTGTAGCCCTTGGAATTAGTGATAAACATTATAGTTAGTCTATACGAGAATGGTTATTTTCTTTAAAGAAATGAAATACTTATCACACTTGAAACCCGTAATGAAAATTTTAATTCTAATAATATGAGAAATCAACTGAGCAGAGTACAATGAATATCTGTCAAGCGCCGTTGTAGTGCAGGCTATGTATCAGAGATGGCGTTGTATGTAAAAATGATCTTCCTGTTTTCCTGATTTTGTCTTGTAATCTTTCTAGTTTTTTTTTGGCATAAACCTCACGGAGCCTAAGACGTTTCAAACGTATGCAAAATCGGATCGTTCGTTCTGGAGTTAAAGCTTTGCAAGAGGTGTGGCGCGGTGACAGCTGAAACATTTTTCTTTTATCGACAATTTCTTAAGCTAATGTACATACATGTAATTTTACATACATACGGTCGTCGTGCAGTGTTGCGTCCATTGCTGAGACTCTAGATAAGTTACTCTATGCTCTAGTTGCTTATACATTAGTACTTTACGCGGCACGGCGACCGTGTGCTATATTTTATTTGACATGAGGATGGTTGTTTCTCTACTATCGCTTACAACAGCCGTATAACTGTAGGTGATAATGATGACAATTCTTAAACCGAGAGCTGGTAGCATTTTTTCAGTAGGTTTCAGGCAACCTGAATGTATCTTTCCTACTACATCCCAATATTGAACTGCAGAACTGGCTGGTGAGAAGCGGGATTAAAAAAACAAAAAATAATTTAAATTTTCCAATTTTGCCGTGGGAGAGCCATGCTTGGACACGAACCGGCTCGACCGGAGTGATACCACGGCCTCACAGAAAAACTGGCGTGAGACGGCGCTGTGCTGTGTTTCGTTCAGCGAGAGAGTTTACCGGTGGCCCAACTTCCCTAATCCCCTATCCCTATTCCCGTTCTCTTTCCCCATAAATGGCCGGCAACGCACTTGCGACTCTTCGAATGTCACGAGTGTCCATGGGCGACGGCAGTTGCTTTCCATCAGGTAACCCATCTGCTCGCTTACCCCCTGAATAACATTTAAAAAAAAAGAAATTTTCCCAATAAATTCTTCTCATCAGCCAGGTCTGCAGTGCCGTATGGTGTAATAGGAGAGTTATATGACAAGGTATCAGCGTGCCTCAAATACCTACTCAAAGTTTGCTATCAGCTCTCAGATTATCTCTTGCCCTGAGCCCTAAGGGATAACGAATGCCAACGTCAAGTGAACACGAAAAAACACTTTACCTAATCCCTGCCGAACGTTTTAAATTGGTCGAGTAATCCTCGTTCTTGTCTATATTAATACTGAACTTACAGAACATACATACGTGGAATGGAGAAACCTTCTTTTAAAGTCAGCTAATAACCGGCCAAGTGCGAGTTGGACTCGTACCAGTAGAAAGCAAAAAATTGCGAATTTTTTTTTTTAAGTTAACCAGCTATCACCGACTAGGCGTAGTGCAACCAATAGCGCAATGTAGGTGTACTGCAGTGACATCTAGTATAAAAAGAAAAAAACTGTCAAAAATACGCTTATTGTATGAGAGCCCTTAAACGTTATTAATTTATTTCGTTTTTAGTATTTGTTGTTATAGCGGCAACTGTAATGGCCATTCTACACGGCGTGAACAAACATCACGCAAAGATGATGAAGCAATGCATTTTCAATCTTTCGCCATGAACTCTTTAGTTCACCTTTGTGCATTTTAGATATGAATGTTGTAAATGGTCGTGTTTGGCAAACCGTTTATCAAACATGACCTTGATGCACTCCAAATTGCACCCTCAGTTCATGGCGTAAGATTGAATTGAGGGGGCACCTTAAATATTTATGTTGTAAATGATGTCATCGAGTATAGGCCCATAACACATTTTCTGTAAAAATTTATACACTCTAGCTCTTGCAGTTCTTAAAATACAACCCGGGGACAGACAAACGGACAAACACTCAGACAGAGTGATAGACGGACAGGCATCGAAGTCTTAGTAATAGGGTTCCAAGACATGTTACTTTAATATCTATGGACACTTCACACCACGTCAGTCTGGCCCCATATTATATGATACACATATTTGATACCGATCATCTATCCATCCAAGACCCAGAAACATGGAAAACTTTTTCCTCCGTCGGTGGGATTCGAACCCGCGACCCCTGGATTAAGCTATTAACGAGCTTAGCAACTGAGCTACAGAGGTCGTCAATTTTTCTTTCATACATTTCGCCAAACGCATATAATCGATCCTGGTGGATCGTAAAAACTGCTACATCGTTTATTATGAAAATACCATAACGTACATAAGCGACGTAGTGCTACGGAAATCTAATGATCATATCACGTAATTGCCTGACGCGGACTACGTGGTGATTACGGGCGACGTATGCTAATAGATTTAAGATACGTAGACCAGGAACGTTTTAGAAAAAACCTTTGGTTCGCACTCGAGGGAGTGCAGATTCGAACCCCGTTGGAGGCGTGTACCAATGAGTCATTTTCCGATCTCAAGTACATAATACGGATGCTCATTGCCGTGGGAGAGCCATGCTTCGGCACGAATAGGCCGGCTCTATCGAAGTGCTACCACGGCCTCACAGAAAACTTGCGTGAACGGCGTTGTGCTGTGTTTCGTTCGCCGAGTGAGTTTACCGGTGGCTCAACTTCTCTAATCACCTGTTCCCGTTTCCTCGCTTATAAAAGCCGCCAACGCACTTGCGACTCTTTGGATGTTGCTTTCCTTTAGGTTACCCGTCTGCTGGTACACCCCTATATATAAAAAAATACGTAAGATAAATCATTGAAACGGACAAAATCGCCGGCAATTGCTAGTCAAATCAAACTTAAGCCCTTCGAGATTGCTAAGAATATGCGCGGCCTATACCTCCTCATCATCACCGGCTGATGATAATGAGGAATCCCAAATCGTTTCTTTTTCGGATTAAGAAAACACCTACACTCCATTCAAAGTTGTATTACCTCTAGAGAATCCTTATGTCGATCATATAAGGGCCATAATATATCCAAATTCACTGGACGGTCGTTATGAATGACTGTGTGACCTCATTTTGCCGGCGGGCCTGCCAAAAAAGTGACTCATAGATAACGATTAAATTCGGCGAACGATTACGTCTGGTCAGTCACCTTAAATAAGGCTGCGATCACACTAGCAACTCAAGCGATAGTCTTTAGTCAGCTGACTATCAAGGAAATTATAATAGAAAAAAAATACCGCGCAAAAACTTTAACGTTCGTTTTCTACCCATTTCTTTCAAAACGTAATTTCTCTCTCTCTCTCTCAGTTCAGTTGCTCAACTCAGTTTGCTGTTTACCGACTGGCGTCTGTCACTGAACTTCTCTTATACGACTCGACCGATTTTGATGAAATTTTTTGTGTGTGTTCAAGGGGATCTGAGAATGGTTTAGATTCACAAAATACCTCGGCAGGACAACGTATGCGGAGTCAACTAGTGTATGTATATGGAGTAACGACCTCCGTGGTAATGAGACATTGAAGCCTGTCAAGCCTTTTTCCGGTATCCAAAGTGTCGCCATTATTAATATGTATATACCATACTACTGACCCGGCGAACTTCGTACCGCATTAGCGTAGCAATGATGCACTACTTTGTGAAATTAATTAGAATTCAATTAAGTTACCACGTTTCGGAACAAATTATGATCGATTTTAATTAAGTAACCACGTTTCCGAACAAACGAATCTCTTTAATATAGTCTATGGCTGTGAATGACATTGACATTCCTTACGCGCGTTTTTCAAAATATGCAAAATTAAATGAATATTTTTCAATATCTTTGAAAGATTTTTTGAATATTTTTTTCCGTAAGAACCTTCTCCTAATAATAACAAATACAACAAAAAAAGAATTCTTGAAATTGGTCCAGCCATTAACACGTGATGCCGTGACCAAGGAAAACGGGTTTCATTTATGTATGAATATATAGATTAATATGGATAAAACTTATTAAAGTTTTATCCATATTCCACTACAGATTAATGTTGTGTGCCCTTGCCTTAAGCTTAATTTTTTCATAAATCTGTTATAATTACATGAACTTTATTACGGATACACTAAGTTTATTTTAGCAAATCAAATGACATTTTGATCCATTGCTCCACATTTGGTCGCGGGGGTGAAAATGTTAATCTCGGTTTTAATGGTGATTGTTTTCCATATTGTTGAACTAGTTTATGTTTATTACGGTTTGTTGAACTTTTGCTTAATAAGATGTTTGTCTTACATTGCGGCTATTATAATTTACAAAACAATGTTTACTTGTAAGCAGGTTCCATAGAGTTTACTTTTGAAAGTTTTTTCATTTTAAAGAGAAAAAGTAAACTAATTTTTAGGGTACCGTAAACAAAGGGTAAAAATTGGACTCTATTACTAAGACTTCGGTGTTTGTACGTCTGTCTGACTGTCCGCTTGTGCGTCTGTTCGTCTCTGTCTCCAGGCTGTATCTCAAGAGCGGTAATAGCTAGAGAGTTGAAATTTTAACAAAATATGTATTTCTGTAACCGCTTCTGTAAAAAATAACAAATACTAAAAACAAAATAAATCAATTGTTTAGGAGGCTTTCGTATAAAAAAAACGTGTTTTTTACTAGTTTCTTCCTTTTGAAACGAGATGGCGCTGCAGTACGTCTACATCGCGCTACCACTTGATACGATGTGATTTGTTAAAGCTGTTTAACTTTGAACGCGAAAAGGATTCCGTACAGAGCAAAAAATTGGGGACAATTTTTTGCGGAATCCTTTTCGAGCGAGTTTTACTTGCACTGTGCCGGTTAATTTTAAGTTACTATGTAGAAACTTAACCGAAGTTCTCAAATAAGTCATATTTATATATTATTAATACGCGAGCGGAAAACTATGTAACCCTTTTAGGAATGACGCGTAGATGTAAAAGCTTGAAATTTCTCCCAGTTATAGTTGGTATTGGAGAAGAGCGTGGAATACCAACATTATTTTAAAATATGTTTTAGTTTTGCATACTTTTAATTAATAAAACGCTACACACACTAAAACATTTTGACATGATTCGATAATCGTACACGAAATACTCTTTTGTTTATGGTTGAAGTTTGTGTTTTTTTTTTAATATAATTTAATGGCCTGATAACCGAAACCTTTATGCCAAATTGCAGTCTTTGATTGAATTGAGAATAGATTAAATTTTTCCATAGCTCCTCTACACGATGGATTTAAGAAATTACGGTCGAATTTCGACCACAGGGCGATCTCTAGTCTACTTAAATACTTAATAACAATGACGTAAACGATTGGCAGTAAGTGCCTCGAGCAATTTCTTGTTCATCCAGTCTATTCCCCGCAGTTCGTACTCTGTATACAAGAAGACGCTCTTATTATTTCCTAGATACTAGATTAAAAGGAAATAAGATTTACGTAGAACACTCAATACCAATCTCGTTTCTACCCAGTCCCCCTTGGCAAGCTGTATAAGGAGGCGAATAGAAATAAACGGCCTTGAACGAGTTTATGTAATCGTGTGCAAGTTGCATCCGATTGTGTTGCGAGACGTGACAATAATTGGCTCGCTGGTCATCTGTCCCGTAGGAGTTAAGTGCACACGTGCGACAAGATGCGACAGGTGGTTGTCGCGCGACAAAATAACCATAGAGTATTCAAGTAAATTGTTATATGAGTGATTGATTGTACTGTTGATTCGTGGTGGAAATTTATTTTCATACTTAATTAAACACACTTTTCTTATACTTTTCCCACTATATTATTTTAGATTTTACCAATTTATAATAAATCCACGACCGGTTTCGACCTGATGATGATTTTGTCGAAACCGGTCGTGTATTTATTATAAACTCGTGAAATCTAAGAAAATATGGCGGAAAAAGTGCAACAAAAGTGTGAAATTGTTATATCGCTCAAAGAGATGATGCCCGCAACTTAGTTACGCCAAAATTCGTTTATTGCGCCGTTAAACCGTTAAAATTTGTATATTTTTCTTGTTTCTTCACGCGTCATTTTTTGTCTATATTGTGTTGTGTGATGTGCAAAATAAATGTTTCTTATCTTATCTTAAACAGAAGAAACCTATATTTCCCCCTAGACTCTTTCCATACCAAATTTCAGCAAAATCGGCTCAGCATTTTGGTACATTCTGTTAAAAATCGAATAGTTTTGTTAAATATGTCACTTCAAAATCAATTTAAATTGATTGTTAATTACTGTTTTGTAAAATTAGTAGTTATTTGCAAGAAAAACTGAGAAATGAATTGCTCGTGTCAATATTGCTAAGTGACCTTTTAGCCCTTCTGTAACTCGTACAAATCTATAAAAAAGTCAATTAAGAAAAATCGATTTTGCATCGCGTTTGTATGTAGTAAGGTGCCTTGCACAAAGTTGCGTATTTTCTACAAATGACATAACTATTTGCTTAGAATTGTATAATATGTTTTAGAATTTGAAATTCAGATTTAATACATCTGAATTCTAAGACAGTCCTTAATATTTTATTACAATTTGATTAAAAATCGTAGCTGCCTTGACGAGACGATTTTCACTATCACTTTATTCTTTATAGAACCGTCGACATTCGACTCGTGAGCGACACATCATATCGATAAAGAAAACGTGTTGGCTTAGGCCCTGTGAAAAGTAAAGCATTTGAAATATTAGGATAGTCCCGGTTTCTTTCTAAAATTCCCGTACATTAGCCCACCGCGGCTACAGTGTGAGAAAATGGTTCTATAGAGTAACTGTTAAAACAAACTAACGGAAGCCAAACCAATAAAAGCCGATACTGAGAAGTCGTCTTTGTGCGTTTCTTAAATTACATACACGTAGCTCGACGATTTGATGTGCGGTTTAGGGTTCTGTGTTCGAAGGCCGAGGGAAAACCCCTATAAGCAAAACTCAACCGTTTATGTGTGATACCTACAGGATGTATCTCTCGTACTTCGTATCCAGTTGTAAATAGCTATGCTAGTAGTTATAAATAACACGGATTATACAGCATTTTTTTCGCCCCTATAGGTAACAAGTAACAAGCAGTATGGATAAAAAAATGGAATGTAAGATACATTCCATTTTTTTATCCATACAACATATAAAAAACGTAATTATTTTCTTAATTTTACTTAATGCCTATAATAAAGGAAACGAGAAAAGTTCACAAAAAACTCTAATGTAACTCCCTTACAATAATCTCTACTGTTGCTCTGTGCTAAATATCAATAAAGTACGGAACCGTTCGGCGCGAATCCGGCTCGCACTTTGCCTATTTGTGCGTATGTTAAAAATAATAACAGAAATCTCCATAACATTAAATTGTAGGATATCCGTGCAGTATTTTTAGCTCCAGGACATCGAATTTCTAAACTGTGTTCATTAGTAACCCTAATGGGCTTAGCAAATTCCGCTTCGTGTTTACAAATTCATAATGGGTTTCAGGAATTCTAATGATTTGCTGTTAATAGATTTGTTTTTTTTTAATTAGTTTAAATTTACTATTTTATAAAGTTTAAACTTTAAAAGAATATAAAATAAGAAAGCTTTTTATTTCCTCTGAAAAAGAAGAATATTTTAGCAGTTATCTCATTAATAATAGTATACTTTTTTCTCTACTTCAAATTTTTAAGACTGAAGATTTTTATATTTTAATATGTAAGAATAAAACTGTAACTAACTATACATCTATTAATATAGAAAATTAAAGTTTTTTTTGTTATCGAGGGGGTCTCTCAGGTCTCTTCCAAACATAACCAATTTTTCCGGTCATACGCCAGATTATGCAAATTCTACCCTGCAACTTTTCTCATATCGTCCTCCCAGCGCGCGTGTGGTCTACCTGCAGATCGTTTTCCGTGCGTCCCTGTTCCGTGTGGTGAAGCGGTGACCGTCTTCGTCCAGCGGTGATCTGTCAGCCGGAAGGCCCACTTTCAATTAAGTTTTTGTGCGTTCTGAAGGGCATCTATTACTTTGGTCATATATCTAATCTTCGTCGTATTATTTAAATTTTCCTAACGCTTACCATGCTTCTTTCTAGAGCTCATTGGTAGCAGCATTTCTTGTTTTTTAAATGTTTGTGAACTTCAACGTTTGGCATCCATATGTTAGACATGAAATATGGACATGACATAATAACGCGAGCGGAAAACTTTGTACTTACCCCTTTTTACGAAAGACAGGTAGATTTAAAAGCATGCTCCCAGTCGTAGTTGCGTTGAATACCTATATTATTTTAAAATATACTTTCATCTTGCATTTTTTAAATAAATAAACGCTACGCACACTACAATATTTTGACATGGCACGATAATCATACACGAAAAACTCTTTTGACTATGGTTGAAGTTTTATTTTTTTTAAATAAAATTGAATGGTTACTTTATTGAAGCCAAATTGAAGTCTGTGATTGAATTGAAAATAGATTATTTTCTTTATAGTTGGCTCATCTACTCGATGGATTTAAATATTTATGGTCAAATTTTGACCACAGGGCGGCCTCTAGTTATCTTTAATTTGTGGCTTTGTGTAGAGGAAATAAGCTTAATTTCTAAGCGAGTAACCTGAAGATAATCTTCCTTAGTACGCAAAGCTGGCTTCGTCACTCGTGAAACCCGAGATCCATCAAAAGAGGTAGCATTTGTATGCTATCCAACAAAAAAATACATTATTAGTAATGAATGGATAAAATACAAACGCCTCCATCTGTCAAAAACAAGGATTTTATATTAACTTCTTAGTCAAAACGGAAACCACTTAGGCGTATTACCGGAGTGTACAAGCAGTACAACACAGTGCCTGGGACCAATGGTGGTTACCCTGTAACTGTCGACTTGAAAGGACTTTCACTTAGCAACGACACATTTAAACATAATAACATATTTTATATTAAATAACCTCCTCCATTTCGGTAGTCGGCTAATATATAAATAGACGAACAGCAAGAACAACTAACCCACTTGACAACTAGAGCGTGTACCTCCTCATATTATATTTTAGTAAGGACATAAAACCTGTCAGCGCGTACAGTATGTTAGTTCGTATCACTAACATCATTTTTTAAACCTTTACTGACAATTGTGTCTTTGTAACTTATTTAAATAAAAGATTGAATTGAATTACATAATTAAAGTTCAGTAAAATATTGTACCACCTGTCATCTATCAACTTCCCTGATTGTAGATACATGACTTGGCTCAAGTATAAGGCTAATATTTTATTTATTTATTTTTTTATTTAATATTTTTTGTGCACAGGAAACATTTATAAAAGAACAGTTTACACAGTGAGACGACACGAAGGATCTGCTTATTTCTAAAGAAATCTCTTCCAGCAGCCCTACGGAGAGAGATAGGCTTAGGATATAAGATAGTAC